>JACVVK020000444.1:330000-337500 GCA_018292915.2 Batillaria attramentaria
AGAAATTTGTACTGCACGTAGAAATGGACAAAATATATTGATAAGTACGACCGGTGGATATAAACTGTAAGCATAACTGAACCCAAGCTTATGAGGATGACATGATAGAATCTTTTTTTTTTTCTTTTTTTTTTGATGTGGACCCGTGTGGGTGGTTTATTCAGTCGAACAAGAGTGTAAAACTGTATAGTGTCAGAGAGAGAGAGAGAGAGAGAGAGAGCAATGACCATAGTATAAGATCAGTGTCAATTCTCATCAACGCATTCAGAACAGATCGAATTTGTGTTTTCTAACATCCCGTACATGATGGTGACACACAGTAAAAGTTCCTATGATTGAGGATGAGAGTGCAAATAAGGGCTGAGTGCAAATCATACTACATCTACTGTAATGGGCACCACGTTGTTTGTTAACTTGCTCTCGGCGACGGAGGTGTCAGCGGGTCAGTCTTGGCAGTTTTGAAGGTCATGTTTTCAGTCATAAAATGGCGGTCTGCCACACTCCGGGCAGTCTCGGTGGGCCCGCCTCACTTGTGTATTTGGTCACGGACATGATAGAATCTTAATTAAGTTTCTCGTGTAAAAGGTCTGACCGGCAAGAACAAAAATATATATCAAGGCAGTTAACACATTTCATACCATGTTTCATACCACGTTTTTGGCTCTTTTTCAGTTTTGGTCCCTTATGCGACAATCAGGCAAGACTTACGGTTCCTTATTGACTCTAAGTCTAAGTCATGTTTATGAATCTGTATTTTTGCCCACTTTTGGGGGCTCTTGATGTACTGGTCCCGCCGACACCAATACTCATGTTGTGCCAAGATATGGTCGGCGGGACGATGTTGTATGTGAGTTGTGTTTTTAACCATTCCGGTTTTTTATCTTGACGCTTTAATAAAAGCTGGCCTGTCCACCCTAACATTGCCTTCACTTCGTTGTTGTAGTGCGGATGCGTAAAAACTTTCATGCGTAACTCGTAAATAGACTCCACAGTTGTGTTAACAAGACGTCAGACGACGCTTCGAGAGCAAACAAATCTTGCACTTCCACGTCCAGTTCACGGTGCCGCAGGTTTACTGATTCAGCAAAATGACCAAAATTAACTCATCAAAGCACGCACACAGCATGATGAAATGAAGATATATGCATGAAAGTGAAAATAAATTCCACGGGAGGCGAGGGTGGGTGGGTGGTTTGGGAGTTTAACGTCCTTTTCCACCACGTAAGCTTAGGAAGGCGGGTGGGTGTGGGGGGTTTGGGGGTTTAACGTCCTTTTCCACCACATACGGGTGATATTAAAGACGTTGCAACGATGAAAAAGCCAGCACAAATATTTTCCCCCAGCCGGGATACGAACGCACGACCCGAGCATTAGAAGTCCAACGCTCTAAAAATCGGCCATCCCGGCTCCCCGCTTAGGAAGGCGAGGCGAAGTACCGTTTGTGGTATCTCAATGAACCAGTGTTGTTTTTAATGACAGAGGGGAGTGTTTCAACAGAGCAGTGTCCAACGTGCCATTCATTTGAAACCTGTCATGCCTGAATACTGGTATTAACGGGCTAGGCTGTTTTCCGGGTATGTGAGGCGATAATGACGTCGCTTCTAATGACCGAGGTAAGCTTGTCCACATGGCAGTATCGAACGTGTCCGTAATTTGAAACTTGTCACGCCTGAATACTGCAATTAACTGTCTACCTCTTTTTGATTGCAACTGATGTGATAATGACGTAGGATGACGAGCTGTTAATGAGGAGTAAAGTTGTTTTCTGCATATATATGGATTACCATCAAATTACCTTTTCATCGATCAGGCATATACAGCAGGAGTTCGAAGGTAATGCACGAAACCACAGGGATAATTCTAGAACTATTCATTTGCGCTTGTGTTTGAATACAACTCCTGTCAAATAGACGTAGGCTTGCTTTTATCGACATGGGCAATACGGCAACCGTTCAAAGACAATGCACAATTGTGACCCTCCACCACGAAATGAGTCTTCTTGTGCTATTTGTTCATGTTACAAAACGACTCATTTCGTGGTGGTGGGTCACAATTATGCTGTAGGGATTTATTTGGAACTATTCAGTTACGTTTTCGTTTGAATACAAAGGTCTGTCAAGTACATGTAGGCTTGCATTGTCCAGGTGTAATACAGATGATAATCATACACGTGTGACTGTGAAAAAAACAACGCCATCGTGATGTGGACAGGTTGGCGAAAGGTCAGCAGAATAATTATACACGTCCGGGTAATTATAATTATACACGGGTACCTGTGAATAAACCACGTTCACATATCGTGATGGGGAACAGTTTTGATAACGAAAGGTCAGTAATGAGATCTATTTCATGATATCAGCGATCCGTAGGTGAACGTACTGCTTCGCCATCAATACAATACAATACAATACAATACAATACAATACAATACAATACAATACAATACATATTCAAAGTCATATTCAAAGTACTTTATTAATCCCAGAAGGGAAATTATAGGGCACCAAAAAACATAATAATAAGACATAATAACAAATACAACTTGCACTAACAGAAGCCTCACCTATGAAAAACATAAACTTCACACACACACACACACACACACACACACACACACACACACACACAGCGAAAACATCCCCTACTGATTATACAGAATACAACCTACTGAGTATACAGAATACAATACAATACAATACAATACAATACAATACATGTTTATTGTCCTAAAAAAAGAAGATATTTCTCTTACCATCAAACTACCGCAGAACATTACATCGTTTTAATTTCAGACCAATACCGAAACCACAAAGCACAAACCACAAAACACAAATTAATGGCCGAACTAATTTAAAAAAAAAAAAAACATCGCAGCTTCTCAGATTAATGCTGCTGTTAGCGAACACCCAAATCGCCTCAGAAAATTTCTGTGTTTCGTTCATTTAATGTGTTTCGTTTCATTTCGGAAATGACCTGTTTTTGTAGTCTGCCAACGAAGGAAATAATTGTATCTACAACAATACTATTTTCGTTGATATAATTATTGCACCCCAAAGCTCGAACGAAGTGAAGCGGAACGAGACGAAATCAAATTCACTTGTGCTTCAAGAGTTCATTATTACTGAAGCGAGTCCGCGCAATGACTTAGTGATTGACCTCACCGGCTTGCCACAAATTGCTTTCTACGTTACGTTCACCGTTTAATCCTGCAAGCTGAGAGGCCTGTAAACACGCCTTTGCCCCGTTCATTTTTAACTCGATGGAAGCATCCGGCATAAGGGTCCAAGCGCAATGAGTTTGATAGGCGCTTAGGCTTTTTTTCCCCCACTAGATATGCTTTCAGCTATTTATACAGCCTACGGACACAGACAAATGACAAAACAGACAACCAGACACAGGAAATTGTTACCAGCAAAATTATTTGTTTCTCGGTATATTTAACATTAAAAAAAAAAACACGGGTTGGTTTGTTTGTTTGTTTGTTTGTTTTCACCAACGTGATTTCGAAACTGAAAACACTTGACGTGGACCGCTGCAGTGTCATGTTACATACTAAATAATAATTATTGTTAGCTGGAAGTTCATACTCCATATACGTTGCCGCTGGGCATATTGTTATACCCAACATGAAAACAATACACGCCATGAAGTCTCGCCGACACTACATGGCATTTGTATTTTATTGTTGGTAATTACCTGAATAGGACGTGCAGCGACGTAGTTCGAGAATCCTGGTGAAAGAAGGATGACAGAGCTGTGCAGATCTGGTAGTTCGTCTGGGTCGTGGACATACAGCTAATTACACAAAGAAAAACATGTTAGGGAAATGTATCAGAATCCCGCCTGCCTCCTGTGTTGTTGACAAAGACTCAAATAAACAAAATAGACTTCAAATGAATTAAGAGTTAAATTGGGCTGATTCCATCTTTGCACACTCTGCCAATGTGCAGGGCCCGTATGTAAAACTCGAGGTTAATTTAACCCACGCTTAACCCAGATTATGACGAAAGAAACCCCAAAACAAAATTAAATAAAATAGGAAGCGAAGAAAGAAAGACAAAAATCCTTCTATAACGGCATAGGAATGGGCCCGCTTCCTGATTAAAAAAAAAAATTACCCTAGAGATAATTTAATTCGAGGTTAGACCCTAACCCGGGGCTAAACTCCCTAACCCCGACTTTTACATGCGGGCCCAGGTGTCTAAGTGGTGTGTTGATACTTGATAGATACCACGAAAGCAGAGTTACTGAGTGAGTTTTTAGGGTTTAAAGCCGCGCAAGCCACAAAGACTAAGAGTGTGCCTGCACTACATGAAAAAAAAATGTCACGTTGGACAAAGGATGCAAACTGGTCTCTGGGGCGGTATAAACCCAGGACATGCAGGAGACGCAGATCAGGACAGGTCAGCTCAGCTATTTAAATTTCGAAATTTAGAATTGCATTTTTTTTTTTTTTTTTGTGTTCAAATTTGGTAGCCGGCTCAGCATTTCCAAAGCAGAGGGGGGAGGAAGCCGGAGTACCCGGAGAGCACCCCCGACGATCGGCCCGAATGAACGGTGCCACATACGAGAAGGAAAAATTCTTTGCCCCGAGTGGGACGCGAACCCTTGACCTCTCGCACTGGTGACAAGTCTCTTAACCACTGGACCATCGACCGCCCCAATCTTAGTCAAATGTCCACAGAAGCTCTTTGCGAATCGACTACACAAGTGCATAGTGACGCTGCGTTGGTATAGTTCGCCACCTTGTGACATTTGCACCTGCTGTAAATGCACAACGACTGTATACCCTAAACCGAACTAAGCAGGCGAACTCTAGAAAATTAGCGTGGCTGGGTTGGTATAGTTCGCCCAATACGGCCCAAGCGTGCGAACTATACTGAGCCATAGTAACTGCCTCTGCAGGGCGCCGACCTCACGTGACCTCACCTTGATCCCTGCCGACACGTGCTGCTGAATGACGTAACCGGGCTGGTTTATGTAGTGATAGAGGCGGATGCCGCTGAAGGGTCCGGCATACACCATTTCCTGCAGGTCCGGCAGGTCGGTCTTCAGACTCAGGCATCTGACGGTCAGATAAGACAGTTCGTTTGTCAGTTCTATTCTAGGTACAGGCGTAAGGACACAGACAGACATCTGGGGCCATGTTTGGTGTTTATTTGAAGAACCCTGTTTGGCGAGTGTGCTAGTTTGTAGTGATTTTTGTTGTCATGTAAAAGCGTGATTTTCGTGATTTTTGTCTTTTGTAGGGCAAATTGCATGCCAGGGGGCCGCAACAAGTGGCAAGCTGCCAGTGAAGCTGGGACTTTTTGCGCAGAAGAGAGGCAAAGGTGACATGGGCGGATTTGGACGAAGTGGCTTTCTGGCCTAAACAGAAAACAGAATAGCATTACTCTGGTGAGGCCTGAGCGGAAAGGAGACATTCAATTGTCGTAAACTCCTGTCAGGTGCGTGCCCCTACATGGTCTGTGAGTGGTCATTTTTGAGATTGAAGCATTTTTAGGGATGAGGCTAGCGGGAAACAAAAAGGCATTTTGAGACCTCGCACATTTGTGTGCTTGACCACAGGCACTGTCCTTTTGTCCAGTTCTTCTTTCCAGTTTGTTAGGGAGTAATGAACATGCATGGGAGTAATGAACATGCATGGGAGTAATGAACATGAATAGAACTGTTAGTTGAACTTGGTATCAACGGTGAACATACACAAGACTAAGATAGCATGGACAATGGTAGCTCTGTAGGTAGCACGTCTGATTTTAGCAGTTACTGAATCAGTGAATGGCTGTCAGCCTGTCACCGCTGTCTCAGTGAATCGAGGGTTCTTGTTCCAGGTTTAGCTATGACACCGTTTTTTTTTTTGTTTTTTTGGGTTTTTTCCCCTGGCTACCGGGCTGCTCATCTTGTCCGTTTCTCTCCGGGTCCTACGGCTTTCCTTCCCACATCAACATTCAACTAGGAGCCGGGGTGGCCGAATGGAAGAGCGTTGCACTTCTATAATGCTGGGGTCGTGAGTTCGTATCCTGGCTGGGGCCAAATATTTGTGCTGGCCTTTTTCTCGTTGCCCCGTCTTTGAGATTACCCCTTATGTGGTGCAAAAGGACGTTAAACTGCCAAACACCCACCCACCCTCAACACTCAACTATGTAGTCATATGGGTGCACCTGCACTACAGCCACCAGCTTCCCCCTGAGGAAGTAACCCCGAAAGTTGCAGAAAGAGATTACAGAGTTTGAAGAAAGTAACAACGAAAGATAAATATCTTGCTTTGAACTGCTGCTCTGGATGTAGTCGAATATCTCCCCACACGCCTTGCCGACTCCGTTCAGCTCACAGCCGATGACGAACTCTTCATTGGCGACAAAGGACGAGTTGACGATGCGGTCAATGGGGGTGTTCAGGACCTGGCTGTACTCAGGATCACTCTCGTTCACCTCCGGGAAGCCGAACACCAGATAGGTTTTCACATCTCGAAATATTGCATTGTCTACTGGTGCCTGTAAGAAAGGAAATGTGCTGGAGTCTCGACTATGGGCTCAGTTTCAATCAAAATGGGTGTTAAATATTGTATTGAGCCTCCTGTGCCGCTTGGGGGTGGTGGCAGGGGCTGGAGCACAGACGTAAAGAGATAGACGCACCGCCGCACGCTGCCACCGCTGCTTGCGAGTGTCGCCATCGCGGCCATCTTACTAATACCAGAACTCAGAGGCTCTGTGTATAGGACGCCTCGTTCGAAATACAAAGTTCTTTAGAAAGACGTCATCAGAAATGTGACGTAAGATAAAGCGGACCAATGCTATGCGCGCTATGTAAACAGCTGATAGCGTCTGGCCAATGCTATACGCGCTATGTAAACAACTGGCACTTCCAGGTACTAGCAACATGGCGCGCGGCGGCGTCACTTTTCCGGCACCGCGGTGCGTCTATCTCTGTACGTCTGTGGGCTGGAGCGAGAGAGGGAAAAAGAGAGAAGGGAAGGTGGGGTTAACAGAAGGGAGGGGAGGGTCCGGATCCAAAAGCTTGACAAGAGTATCAGGTTCGCTGGTGGTCGAGGCGCCATGAGGCCCAGTCATGGTTTTTTTTTTTTTTTTTGGTAAAACTTTTAGTAAAATCCCAAAACGCCCCTCCCAACGCATACACTACCCACGCAAACTGTCCAAATCCACCCGTTAGGTTCAACACCTCCAAATACCAAACAGCCAACCCACCCGCTTGTCACTTTGACCGTACGGATCCAACACCAGATTAGAATTTGAATTATAGGATAAGTACGTCACCAGTACCAATGTCAACCAGACACTTTAATACAGCCGTTTACCAGTACCTCAGCGACTCTGGGTATAGAGGTAAGACAAATCAAAATGTCACGCAAGAAAACAGAAGACAGGTGTATTCAAGAGAAAAGGCAAATTAATCCACTGCATGACTCACCAGTATACTGTCAACATCGTTCAGATTGCAGATGGTGATTCCCGGAAACGGAAGCGAGGTTTTGGCCATGAC
>JACVVK020000444.1:342500-350000 GCA_018292915.2 Batillaria attramentaria
GACTCCATAACATTAAGGGGAGCCGGGACAGCCGAATGATAGAGTGTTGGACTCACAGTGCTCGGGACCGTGGGTTCGCATCCCAGCTGGAACCCACCCAGAACACGAGGCCACGGCTTTATTTCAGGGTTGGACATTTTCGAAATGTCCGATGACTTTTCTTGCCAAGACGGACATGTGCACAATATCTACGGTGGACAATATTTATGACAAATGTCCTGTACTTTTGCTCATTACGGTCAGCCAGGGTATGTGACCTACTATACTTTCCACGGAATTTAGGACAAATGGTCTGTACTCTTACGGTCTGCCAGGACATGTGTCCTAATATACTTTCCACTGAATTTAGGACAAATGTCATGTACTTTTACGGTCAGCCAGGACATCTGTCCTACTATACTTTCCACGGAATTCACAACAAATATCCTGTACTCTTACTGTCAGCCGGGCATGTGTCCTGCTATACTTTACACGGAATTTAGGACAAATGTCCTGTACTTTTACGGTCAGCCAGGACAGTTGTCCTACTATACTTTCCACTGAAATTAGGACATATGTCCTGTACTTTTACGGTCATCTAGAACATCTGCCATACTATACTTTCCACCGATTTCACAACAAATGTCCAGTATTTTACGTTTAGCCAAGACATCTGTCCTACTATACTTTCCACGGAATTTAGGACATTGTCCTGTATTTTTGCCGTCGGCCAGGACATTTGTCCTACTATGCTTTCCACGTAATATAAGAAAATATCTCGCACTTTTACGGTTAGTCAAGACATCTGTCCTACTATAATTTCCACCTATTTCACAACAAATGTCCTGTACTTTTACGATAAGCCAGGACATCTGTCCGACTATAATTTCCGAGGAATTTAGGACAAATGTCCCATATTTTTACGGTCAGCAAGGACATGTGTCCTCCTATGCTTTCCACGGAATTTAGGACAAATGTCCTGCACCTTTACGGCTAGCCAAGACATCTGTTTTACTATACTTTCCACAGAATTTAGGACAAATGTCCTGTACTTCTACGGTCAGCCAAGAGATCTGTCCTACTATACAACGAAACCTGTTCTGAATTTGGCCAATGGAAGGAAATACGCAAAATTCGATTCATGATTTTTGGAAGAAGGCTCACTGTGGAAATTAAGCAAAACTGACCAGTTTGATATCTTGTTTCTTTTCTCGCTGGTGTTGAATGGAAAGGCTGTCATTGTATGGGCTGAGGACGGCCGCGCTATCAAATAGAGCAGACGTACTTTAGGCCTACTGTGTTGTATGGGTGGGTGTTTGAAGGTTTAACGTTCTTACCCACAACGTGTGGGTGATATCAAAAACGGGGCAACAAGAAAAAGGCCAGCACAAATGTGTGGATCCAGCCGGGATTCGAACTCACGACCCGAGCATTCAACGTGGAAACATTTAGATAAAAGGCTTGGCCATTAATTCCAACAGATCCCATCCTACAGCTAAACTGACGAATCCAATTTCAGTGCATGTCTGTGTGGGTCTGACGTATCCATCACATCCATGTATTATTCAGGTCAGTGGAATGATTCCGACAGCTGACGTGAAATTCAAGCTGCGAAGCGCCGTTAGTAGTGAAACAAGTAGGGGAAAAAAGGCATAGATTAAAAAACAACAACCGTAACTTTTTACAACAAAACAGGGCTGGATATCCGTCGGAATTGCTACAGAACAAAATTCATGTCCAGGCTGAGAGGAGCCGGAGAGCCGAATGGTAGAGCGTTGGACTTTCAATGCTCGGGTCGTGAGCGCGAATCCAGATACTTGTGGGGCCTTTTTCTCGTTGCCCAATCTTTGATATCACCCTTACGTGCTTGAAACGGACGTTAAACTCCCACCCCCCCCCCACCCCCCACCCCATGTCCTGGCTGACCGTATGGAACATTTGTCTTGAATACTGGCCACTACGGCGCAGAAATCATACAACATAATCATGTCCGCCTTTGCAAGAAAGTAATGAAAATGAATCGGCCTTTGACCGATGTTCGACCCGTAGAATGAAGTCAATTTAAATTTGCTTATTGCCTTATACAATGATGTATGTGACAATGAGAGGGTTGTATCCCTCGGGAGTTATACGGATGTATCTTAAAATTGCATTCATGACCTGCAGGCATCAAACTGAACAGTATACATGTACAATGAACGGTCAAACATCATATCTGTACTGCCGCTCACACACACACACACACACACACACACACACACACACACACACACACACACAATGAGAGAGAGAGTGGGGGGGGGGGAGAGTATTGTGCGAGAGAAGCTCATAATTATGTGCGAAGCTTGAGAGTGCAGTGTGACACCAGAGAAGTGCTGTAATAAACTCCACACGGTTATAACTTTTCTACACGCTCACGAGTCTTTTTGTGAGTGAATGAGACTTTTCTCGCAGTCAGTATAAGAACTCGCTACGTGAAGAGTGGTCGCCTGATTGTCATCGTATTCCTCGGTAAGACGACGGGCTCTTCAAACATTCACCACGTAACAAGTATAATGAAGTCTTGACAATGTTTACAGCATCGTTGTCAACTCATGGGCTGTTAATTATAAAAATTACAATTATAAAGAAATGTAACCATCAGCACGCAGAAGAATAAGTTAAGCGTTGGTATACTCACATGTCACATCCGCTTTTACCGCTGCCTGTCCTCCTGAATACAATGCACCAAACGCTCAGACAGAATCTGTTCGTGGCATTTCGCAATGGCAAAAGCTGGAGCCCATCCCAGGCGTGACTGGGTACGCTTGGACCATCAGGCTACCCGTTTAACTGCCGCGCCGGTCTGCTTGTGTTTCATGTTTACCCAGCATCCCCCAATCGCCAGTCGGTCTGTACTAATAATCGTTTGATACTGATGGAAATACGCGGTGGTTAAATATCACGTGGACGCTGTGCCACATGACCGCCGGTGTCAACCAGTCGGCTTGCTTTGTCGAACAATGTGATCGGTAAGAACATGATGTGTTTAACCCGCTTGGCCTCAGGGCAGGGGCTGCCATTGTTTCTGCGAAATCCCATGTCAGGGGAGGCAACTCCGTTAATTTTAATTTTTTTTTTTAATTACATTTTTAATTGAAAGTAAAATTTCCAAACACTTTATTTTTCTTAAAGTAGAGGGTGAATTTACTTTCCAAAATATGCACTTTCTCACATATCTTCAGTAACAAATCCACACACACACACACACACACACACACACACACACACACACACACACACACACACACACACACACAATATTTTTTTTTTAAATCAAACTAGAAGGGCAAAGCCTTCTACACTCACTTGTGTACAGGGTGTGTGTGTGGGGGGGGGGATGTGTTTGGGGGTTTTACGTCCTTTTCCACCACATACGGGTGATATCAAAGACGGGGCAACGATGGAAAAGCCAGCACAAATATTTGGCCTCAGCCGGCACTTGTGTACAGACATGTGAGTGGAAGTAACAACTGAACAGAACTGATACCAGATTAGTTGATTATTTTGGACCAAGTTGGTTAATGTGGAAGAGACTGACGATTCCAAAGTCAACACCACCGAAAGGCTCTGCTTGTTGAATAGTGAAATTGTGACACGTGAAAAGGATCTAGTCGATCGTTCTGGGAGGGATTGATTTCATATCCATGGATGCGGGTGTGTGGCTGTGCTAGGGAGTGACAACGATACTTTCGCAGCCAAACCTCTACTCTGTGCTAAATATTGCGATGCTCCATTTGGACATTGTGGTCTCTAAAGTTGCCCTGCGAGCGCCGCTACGCGGCTATAAATAGAAACGAGGCTACGTGCCTTACCGACACAAGGTCTGAAACACGTCTTTTATGAACTGGGGAACACGTGCAAGGACAAGATCATAAAAATGCTCTCTCTCTCTCTCTCTCTCTCTCTCTCTCTCTCTCTCTCTCTCTCTCTCTCTCTTATTTTCCTGTACAAGTATTGATGTGTATAAGAAAGCCTGGATGTCACTCTCAACTTTGAATGGGCCTAAGGCCTATCAATAAACAATAATTATTCTGTATTCTGAATTCTCTCTCTCTCTCTCTCTCTCTCTCTCTCTCTGTGGAGATGTCTACATCTAATGTTGTCACATCTCATAACTTAGCGCAATATATTTATGAAGCGTTTGAGTTGCGCGCAATTCCTAACCTCCTGTTTCCAAATCTAGTTTTGAATCTAGTTTTGCTGTGTTTGTCTATACCCTACCGGTACGTTAGTGACGCCGCCTCAGGTTCTTGAGTTTATGATTATGCATAATTGTCTTATGTGCGTGGTGATTACATGTGCGTACTTAGATTGTCTGTTCTGAATATGCTTCAGTCTTGTGTGTACAGCCCTGTGTTTTTGATGTACGTACGTTTGTATATGCGTCTAGTATTTCTGTTTATTCTCTGCAAGCACAAGTGCGTGTAGCTACGCGTTTTGTGTACTTATAAGCACGTGATTAGTAGTCTGCCGTGCATAATCTCCCCTCCTTGCAACTGGATGGGCCGCAGGCCTAATCAATAAAGTTCGAGTTCCAGTTCGAGCTCTCTCTCTCTCTCTCTCTCTCTCTCTCTCGGGGAGCCGGGGTGGTCGAGCGTTGGACTTCTAATGCTCGCGTCGTGAGTTCGATCCCGGCTGGGGCCAAATATTTGTGCTGGCTTTTTCATCGTTGCCCCGTTTTTTGGTATCACCCTATGTGGTGGAAAAGGACGTTAAACCCCCAAACACACACCCCCCTCTCTCTCTCTCTCTTATTTTCTCTTGAATGTCCTGACCGTTATTGATAATAATAGTGTGGATTAAACAGGCGCTTTATTATTTATTTATTTATTTATTTATTTTGCTCAAAACGCCGCCGAATGAACCCAACACACACGCTTACATGAATCACGAGTATTATCTCATACTCGAATCAACACATTACAGTCACCTGAAGACTCACTATTCCACCAGGAAAATGTCAAGTCACACGTATCAGCCACCCCCCCCCCCCCCCCAAAAAAAAAAAAAAAAAAACCTTCTTCGCAGGATAAAAGAGAATATTTACCGTCTGCAAAGTGCTATTTGGGTGGAAAGGCCGTGCAAATAGCCAAAGGCCTTCCTGACCTCTCTCGTCTTCCATCGCAGCACAAATTGCTCTGTTCACACCGGGCGATTTGCGGCGAGAATCAGCTAACTGAATTTGTTTATATCTCATTAGCGCGGTCACGGGGGAACGTGCGGAGAAACTGAGGGAGTGTAGATTTATTAAGGTTTCGCGTTGGGATGCAAGAGAAAGATTGGCCTGTCGACGGCTAAACACTGCTAGATGGCCGTCTAATGATGTGTTTAATGTCAAGCGTGTGTGTGTGTGTGTGTGTGTGTGTGTGTATGTGTGTGTGTGTGTGTGTGTGTGTGTGTGTGTGTGTGTGTGTGTGTGTGTGTGTGTGTGTGTGTGTGTGTGAGAGAGAGAGTGTGTGTGTGTGTGTGTGTGTGTGTGTGTGCTTGTCTGTGTGCTTGTCTGTGTGTCTGTGTCTGTGTGTCACTGAAGAAAAGATACTAGCACTATCGGCACGCACACGTTTTCCTCTCATTCTGCTCAAAGCCCCACAGGACGTACCGTCGTCCTCCGTATAAGGAATGAGATAAGCAGACTCCATGCACTGAGTGGATGAAATACAATCACAGCAAGTCAAAACTGATATCAGAGGTCCTCAAAGTCAACTGTCGAAAACTGCTAGAGGAATGGTGAGTGTTCTGAAAAGCATTATACAAAATTCTGTGTTTGGAGATGAAGCTGAATTTAAATTGTCTGTTCTGTTCGACTCTAATGTATTACTACACATCTGTGTTGCCACTATACCGCCATAATTATTATGTCCATGCACGGAAAATTGTACCGTTTACTGAAAAACGACAAAAGAATAATAATAATGAGTATTGTATAGGTGCTTTACCCAATTTCATGAATGGGCTCAAAGCGCCGCGAACTGAACCCAACACGCACGCTCACGTGAATCACACGCATTCTCTCACACACTGGACATAAACACATTACAATCACGTTGTGCGAAGGGTCAGCTCAGCTATTTAAATTTCGGAATTTAGATTTGCATTTATTTTTCAAATTTGGTGGGCTGAACATTTCCAAAGCTGAGGGGGAGGAAGCCGGAGTACCCGGAGAGAACCCCCGACGGTCGGCCCGAATGAACGGTGCCACATTCGAGAAGGAAAAATTCTTTGCCCCGAGTGGGACTCGAACCTTTGACCTCTCGCATTGGTGACAAGTCTCTTATCCACAAGACCACCGACCGCCCCCTTCTGTGCAGTTTCAACCTCCATCTCACAAAAGCGCTCATTAACCCATAGCGCTGCAGCTCCTTTCTCCGATAAGGCTCAAAATGTTGAAATTCACGTAGGCTGAAAATTTCACTTGTCCGCCAAGTAGTTGCGTACATTAGGTTTTTTTTTGTTGGTTTTTTTTTTTTTTTTAAATCCATAAAAGCCAGAGAATAAAAATGTGTATTTCCGTACAGATGGCTGTCTTCAAGTTGATGGTGATTATCTGTGCCTGTCACGTGGCCTGTTCTTCATTTGCATTTCAAGGTCAAAGTGCACGGGCCGCAGAACGATTAGCACGTGCACTCTCAGGCACTGTGACGTCAGGTAGTGTTGTCATTTCTCTTCAGATGATAATGTATACGACAAACACAAATAAATGTTGTCGTGTTTCCAGACAAGTATTTATAGGTTTGTAAGCATGGTTTCCTGTTGTGCTTTCTACTATAATAAGTGGTTTTCAGGTCATAATATTTATTTTTCATTTTCTATTTTTTGTGTGTGTGCATTATTTTTCATCGTATCAACGTAACATTGTGAAAGAGACGTAAATGTGTGTGTGTGTGTGTGTGTGTGTGTGTGTGTGTGTGTGTGTGTGTGTGTGTGTGTGTGAGAGAGAGAGAGAGAGAGAGAGAGAGATCTGACCAGGAATCACTTTTTTTTCTTTAATCCTTGTCTGTTGATATCATGGTGAGCGTTTTACATCATAATTATAATCATAATAATTATCATTTATCCTAAACGCTTGTGAGAAATTGTACACACAACAGTGTGTATTACGTCATGTACACCTTTTCCCGTTACGACTTGAAAACTGACGATAAACAAACAGTTTTATGTGTCTTACGTCAACAGGGCGAGTTTTCCGGGTAAATCGACCTTCAGCTGATCAGATCAACCAGCCCCGTACAGTCGATTTTCACAACTACGATGCCGTGCCTGTGCAGTTTCAACCAAACGCCAGCCCTGGTCCTACTTGCTACCGGCCTCCTGCGTATTTGCATTACAACATTTCTGATAACTCTTACTACTATCCGAGGTAATTCAGTTGAAATCGTCTGTCTTTCTTAGTGTA
Source organism: Batillaria attramentaria (assembly GCA_018292915.2). Classification (NCBI taxonomy): domain Eukaryota; kingdom Metazoa; phylum Mollusca; class Gastropoda; family Batillariidae; genus Batillaria; species Batillaria attramentaria. The sequence continues at coordinate 349,915 of JACVVK020000444.1, forward strand.
GACTTGTTTGCTGTCAGAGGTGCATAGCGTGAAAGACATGATTAGGGCGTGGCTGACTTTGACAAGACGGAAAACAAACGATAGAG
>JACVVK020000444.1:355000-382500 GCA_018292915.2 Batillaria attramentaria
ACTTTCTGGACCTCAGTAATACGATCCTGGTTAACGCACAACACAACTCCAAGGACAAGTACTGAATTTAATATGATGTGCATATGGAACAATGATCGTATATTGTATCAGTCGAAACCTATTTACTTTAGAAGATGGGCCAAGAAAGGTATTACCTATGTAAATGACTTACTACTGGCAAATGGTATGATGTCTCTGTTACAAATTGAACAGCTAATTGGTCCATCACCTAGCTTATGTTTAGAATATATAGTAGTATCTTCCGCCGTTACAAAGTTCTTAAAAGAAAACCCAGACTATGTACAAATGCAAACAGAAAAGCAAATGGCTCTTTGTCTCAATGGAGAAAAGATTACCTCAGCCAAAAACATTCGTAAACAGATTGTACAGAAACGTTACAGCCCACCCTGTGTTATTCGCTTCTGGCGTTACAAGTTTAACATCGATATTAACCAAGCCCATTGGAAACTAGCATATCAGACTACAAAAGAAACAAGATTACGTGAGTTACAATGGAAAATTTTGCACAATATTTATCCTACTAATATCCTTTTGTATAAGATAGGAATAACTGAAAGTAAAAACTGTCCATTTTGTCCAGACCAGGTTGACTATATTGAGCATTTTTTCTTTGAATGTAAGCGTGTGAAGGTATTATGGAAACACATTGAAAATATTATTAATTGTAAATTTGGGCACTGTATTGTTTTGAATTCTGTACATGTACTATTTGGGATAACGGACAAGGGCGGCATCTCTAAGGAGAGATGTCAGTTTCTTAATCATGTAATTTTAATTGGCAAAATGTGTATAAGTAAATACAGGTACGGTACACCAACAAACATAATAAGCTTGTTCGAAAATGAAGCTCACTTAAGACATCTGTCCATGCACTAATTTCAAAACATTAATTTAAAATCACTGGGGAACCAATGAAGAGAGGCCGATCAGCCAAAAAAAAAAAATGTAAAAAATGAAAACAAAAAATGAAAACAAAATAAATAAATAAAAAGGTTTTGAGCGGCCTGCATGCAACTGAGGTTCCAAAAAAAAAAGAAAAAAGAGGAGAGAGGAAAAAAAAAAAAAAAAAAAAAAAAACAAAGCCAACGAATACAGAGTCACGCAACGGACAAAGCAGCCCTCTCCTACTTATTCATTATTGTACGCATTATTTACTATCTCGTCGTCTTCCACGTCTTTAACTCTTAGCTTTAGTTGTTGGCCATTTGTCTGGCCCGAGCACATCCGCCCAGGGTCATCATGTGTGTGTGTGTGTGTGTGTGTGTGTGTGTGTGTGTGTGTGTGTGTGTGTGTGTGTGTCTGTGTGTGTCTGTGTGTGTGTGTGTGTGTGTGTGTGTGTGTGTGTGTGTGTGTGTACTCTGGTATGTATGTATGTATGTTTTATATATGTATGCACTAGATCGAGCTGTGTCTTATAGGAGTGTAGTCGCGGTTATAATGTATGTGCGAGCATTTGTATATAGGTTTCTATTTTGATTTGGTTTTCAGTTTTTCTGTTTTTTGGTTTTGCTTTCCTACGCCCCCAGACGGGAAACTTGACTTGACTTGACTTGACTTGACTTGACAGCTGTGACTGTGGCCGGGTTCCACAACAGATTCTCACAGTGACTGGCTGTACTACGTCACTCGGCGCGCAAGCATGGCGGACAGTGCATCCTCAACTGCTTTGTCGCCTGAACAGACTTCAGTGTTTACAGACCTTATCGAAGGGCACAAATATCTTTGGGACGTCACGGATCAGCACTACAAAGGCCGGACGGCTTCACTCCGAGCTCGGCTTGCCATTCAGGACGCTATGGGCGTCGGACGGTATCGGTATCGTGATCGTGTGATCGTGCACAGCTGCCTTTGTTCAGTTTTGAGTTAGTAGACTTGTGGCCCAGTTAAGAGCAGGCTTTAGCACAGGTCTTAATGAAATCATGCTTAAAAGCTTGGAGTACACTGGCCTACAAACAGCGTTGAACAACTCATTACAGGCTGACCTCTCGGCAATACCAGATGTCCGTGACACCGCTCCGCCACCGAAATTCCTCCCAACATCCGGTGTCTGCCATGCAGCTAGCGACGCTTCCGCACGTACAACTTCAGTGCCAACCCTGTTCCGGGACCGTCGCTTCTCTAAGCCCCTGCGACGACGTCCACATCGGGCTAACCGAGACCGAGTCGAGCTAAGTGATACCTAAGAAGCAAAAAAAAACAAAAAAAAAAAAACTCGGTGACAAGGAAAGTGGACCGTTGCGAACAACTTTGAGGTCCCAGTGTTATTTCACAGTGTGCACAGAAGCGATGAAAACTGTCGCATTCATCAGCACAGTACATTTTCAGCCTGTTTAGAGAGTATTGCTTGAATGAGTTGTCTCCCTTGCTGCAACAAACACGCATTTTTCGTGGCAGAGCACAAAGCTCCCACGAAAAATGCATGCTTGCTGCGGGTCTGTGTATGCACGGGGGACAACTCATGCAGGAAATACTTTAAGCTCGAAACAGGCTCAAAAAATGTCACAGTGGTGGTGAATGCGACAGTTTTCACCGCTTCTGTGCACACCGTGAAATAACACTGGGACCTCAAAGTTGTTCGCAACTGTCCACTTTCCTTGTCACCGAGTTGTTGTTTTTTTCCTTCTCAGGTATCACTTAGCTCGGCTCGGTCTCGGTTAGCCCGATTTGGACGTCGTTGGAAGGGCCTAGAGAAGCGACGGTCCCGGAACAGGGTTGCTTCAGTGCAACAATGGCCTCGCACACGCTCGAAGACAGACCCTCCTGTTTCCGATTTCCTCTGTGAACGTGTACACCGCCGGCACGCTGCGAGACAAGTCTAAAAAGCTGTTGAACAGCACGCGTTTATGACCCGTAAACAAAATCTGCCAGCATTCCTGTTGGGTAGGGAAGTGGACACTCAGTTTGAAAGCGCAACGCGATCTGTGTAACTCTGGTAAACGTATGATTAATTAATTTTGAGCTTTCCTTACCCTGAGCCAGTGTTGATAGCGCAGCACTTCCAACCGTTTGGACATAGCTTTCCTGCGTCCTCCACGCATGGATTCCCTCTGTCCACGCATTCTTCTGTTCCGCTGATGGAATTACATGCTGAATGAAGACAGAAAATACGTACATTTTGTTGTTGTTGTTGTTGTTTTTATTGTTGTTGTTGTTTTCTGAGGCATTTTCTAGCGTGAAATGATCATCATCATCAACAACTTGCCAGCTCACCTCAAGTCAGGTTCTGCGTCAGTCATGACCTTCAAGCGGAACCTCAAGACGCACCTTTTCTCTCAGTTCTAATTCTCTCTCTTTCTCTCTCTCTCTCTCTCTCTCTCCTCTCCCCCCCCCCCCCGACCCCAAAGGCGCCGTGAGCATGCTTACTGCATGGAAGTTTTTTTTTACAAATGGCCAATCATCATCATCATCATCATCATCATCATCAAGCAACGAAATTAATATCAGTTCCAGGCATTAGACATGTAGTAAAGTACAAACGGACGTATAAAAATCCACATGATAAAAACACATAATAAAAACGAACATAAGACAGAAAAAAGCAACTAAAATTTGTGATAACTTGTGCACGCACACCCCTCAACCGTGCCCGCTCACTACACAAACAGCACTCACACACGTGGCTACGTACCATAGATGCAAATTTGGAGGAAAACGCTATATATTCCTCATGCACATAAGGTTGCAGATGACACCCTAGAAATGCTTTGAAGTTCAACAAAAAAAATCAGGCAGCCACAGACTCATGTGTAGAGTAAATTTCAACAAATTCCAATATTCCGTTTTTTGGTAATGTTGGCAGCAACCACATACCCAATCATTCCACGGTCATCTGCTGGCTCCTGTGCCAGCCGCGCATGAATACAAATAGTCCACAAGCCAGGCTCATTTTTCCCTAATTTTATTATTAGCTGGCGTGAAACATTTTTACAAAGCAAACAAAAAGCACCAGATTGCCTTCTTTTTTTTTTACTCTACACACAAATTTTAAAATGAGCAAAGATTTTCTAATATATCAGTTTAGCGAAATCCTTGCTACATGACCCGGAAGCTATTACTGTTAAGTCAACTGACGCGAGAGTTGCAACCGCTGTGTACAATTGGACTCGTACATCCTGTAGACGGCAGTATATCTCACTCAGAGCTCTACTAGTGATTAAGATAAGACATAAGACATTTATTAAATTTCCAAAAGAGGAACATTGCTTTGTGGTCTCTCATAAAAAACATAAAGCATGCCGAACGCTTACTCATACGACCTTATCAAGCGTACAGGGGCAATCACAGGCGCAACCGTTCCCAAACATACGATTGTGTCTGTGACGCCGTACGTCGTGGGTACAAATGCACCCACACTTTCATTCAAACGCCCGTAGCTCAGTCAAGTTTTGCCTTAGATCTACGACACTGCATGACTTTGTCAATAAGTGTGTTGGCGAAGGGCTCACCACTGTGTGACTGTGTTCGTACATACACACGTAAATAGACAGAAAAAAAAAAACGTTGTATAATAACGAGTATGGAAGGACTCACGCATTTTACACGTGTATGCGATCAGATTATTCAGGGCTTTCTCGCAAAACCTTTCAGGTGCGTCAGCAGTGAAGCATCCCTTGTCAACGTATTTGTTCTCATTCTTATCACATTTGCGTTGACGTTGTTGTTCGGTCAACGATGCTTCTAACTCAACGACAAAGGTTAGGAGAAATGCCAAGACAAACCCAAACAGCAGGCGGGACATTTTACCGCAGTTGGAAGATGGCCTTTCAGTTCTGAAGGAATCTCTGAAACACAATGAAAATAGTACATACCAACAAAGCTTAAAAGAAATATTAAAAGCCCTAAAAATGAACATCGACGGAATACAGACTTCAACATAAGTCAAGGATCACCTTGACAGACAGGTCTAATTTTTAAGAATTCACAAACAATGGAGATCAAGGAATCTTTCAAAGTTTTTTTTTTTTTTTTTTTTTGCTGTGAAAGTGTTAAAGGGTTAACAATACATCCTGCAAAGCTTGCTGAACCTGAAAAACCACCATGTGATGCACGGACATCTTCGAGGAATTTTAGCCAAATTTGCAAGTGGTCCTTGACTTATGTTGAAGTCTGTATATCACTGGATGAAAATAGCACATACGAACAAAACTTAAAAGAAATATCAAAAGCCCTAAAAATCAAAAATTGACGAAATATAATTATCACGGGATGAAAATAGCACATACGAACAAAGCTAATATTAAAATGAACATTGAGGGAGTATATCACTGGATTTTTTCCCCGGACAACGCTGCATGATTACCGCAGGAAGTCAAGGGGCACCCGGAAAAAAATATGTACTCTATCACATGCAACTAGAGCTTGGAGGTCTGGAGAAATGAGGGGTGAGGAGTGGTCTAATAGGTAGCTCGTCGGATCTAGTCGCGGCGCTACTGAACGGCCGTCACCAATTTCACGGCGATGAAGCGTGGGTTCGAGCCCAGGTCGAGCTTGTGATATGTGATACCGGTTTTTCCTGGCTGCCGGGCTGCTCACCGGGGGTTTCTCTCCGGGTTATCCGGCTTTGCTCCCCCAGCAAAATTGTAAAAAATATAGGATAGGTATTGGGTGGCGCTGCACCGCGACGACGCGCTTCCCCCGGGGGAGGCAGCCCGAATTTCCCGAAAGGGATAATAAAGTAGTTTTAAAAAAAAATTCAAAGCCCTCAAAAATGAGCATTGACAGAATATATCGTCGTTTTGTTGTTGTTGGTGGTGGTTGTTTTTTTTTTTTTTTTTTTTTTTTTAATTTCCCAGACAATGCAATAATAATTTCTGGGTGGGTTTTTTTTTTTTTTTAATTCTTCTGAGATTTCTTCTTTTTCTTCTTCTTCTTGTTTTTCGTAAATGTCTGATTGTCTTGTTTGCAAATTACAACCATACTTATGTAAAATGCATCATCAACTTCGCTTGATCACTGGAAAACGTTTGTTCTAATGTTCTAAGACTTATTTTAAATCGACTTCTTTTCAGAACGGGGAGTTTTGAAAATCTGAAGTTTTCATAATTTTTTCCCTAAGTAGGTGTACAAAGATCCACATGCTTGTTTCCCTAAAACGCCGACGTTTTGGGCGTGTGATGTTACAATTTTTGTTGTTGCATGATATAAAGTGGTAGATAGTACCATGGATATCATGCGCAACTGCTATGGCAGAATAATAACAAACAGATAATAACAAACAAATCTTACATCTGCCTCCCGATCTTGAAGTCAGTTGGATCAAACCCCGTGCGCGTAAGCTTTATACGGGAGAAGCAATGCCCGCTCGAAGAATAAATCATTAATCCTGGGTCATTCTTCTTTTTCCCCTGTCACGCTTCAAAAAACTACTTTTATTAGGATTCAGGCTGACACACAAGTGTGGGTCAATTTGTGGTCACAAAAATGTTGAAGACCACTTTCTTGTTTATTTTAAACTTGTCGCTGTTGTGGACAGCCTTAGTGTAGTGAGGTGTATGCGGCTTCCGACCTGAGGCGAAAGAAAGCAAAACCTAACGGAACACGAAACGACACTATACAACACTATACAACACAACACAACACAACACAACACAACACAACACAACAGACAACAAGACAATACACGACACCACACGACACCACAACGCAACGCAACGCAACAAACCACACAACACGACACACCAGACAACAAGACACCACGCCACATCACGCCACACCACACCACAACGCAACGCAACACACCAAACCACACAGCACAACACAACAGACAACAAGACACCACACCACACCGCAAGGCAACGCAACGCAACACACCAAACCACACAGCACAACACACCAGACAATAAGACACCACGCAACTCCCGCGACGCAACGCAACGCAACGCAACAAACCAAACCACACAACACAACACACCAGACAACAAGACACCACACCACACCACAACACAACGCAACAAACCAAACCACGCAAAACAACACACCAGACAACAAGACTCCACGCCACACCACACCGCAACGCAACGCAACGCAACACACTAAACCACACAACACAACACACCAGACAACAAGACATCACCACACCGCAACACAACGCAACAAACCAAACCACACAAAACAACACACCAGACAACAAGACACCACGCCACACCACATCGCAGCGCAACGCAACGCAACACACCAAACCACACAACACAACACACCAGACAACAAGACACCACACCACACCGCAACACAACGCAACAAACCAAACCACGCAAAACAGCACACCAGACAACAAGACACCACGCCACACCACACCGCAAGGCAACGCAACGCAACGCAACACACCAAACCACACAACACAACACACCAGACAACAAGATACTACACCACACTACACCACACCACATCACACCGCAACGCAACGCAACGCAACGCACCAAAACAACACACACACACCACACCACACCACACAGCAACGCAACGAAACGTTACCCAAGTACTGTCCTCCCATTTTCCAAACAGCTAGACGGTGGAGAGGGGGAAGGTGTTTTGTTTTGTTTTCTTGACATCATACCGGAAAAAAATTCTTTCTGTTGGCCTGAATATCTGGATTACAGAAACAGAAAACAAGGAAAATTTCGGCCTTTCAAGACTTGCCATAACACTGTTGTGGTTCACACTTGTTGGGGGTGGGAGGTGGGGAGGGGGGGGGGCGCTTATCGAGTGTGATCGCGTTTTACGATCGATGCCATCACACCCGCGCTTACCGTGGCCGTTTATATAACTTTAGCTTTTCATGTTAAGGGCAATCTAAATTTAATTGGGTGCGAAGTTAGTCGGAAAAATCCTCTCCTGAGACGAGTAAAATCTACACGAAGAAAACAGGTGTTAGGCAGTTGACAAGTAAGGCCCGTGACACACGGAATACGTGTTTGTTCGAACAAAAAAGAAAAACAGTTCAAAACACGTCCTGAAAAAAACATTAGGGCAAAGACATGTTGTAGGCTCATGTCACACGAGAAACACGGAACATGTTCGCTGTTTGTTTGGACTATTTAGTTTTTTAAAAATACTTCCTTGTGACATCGGCCTAACACGTCACATAGTCGTTTTTCGTTCTCTTTCCTCATCCACACTCTCCTGTTTGTCTGTTTGACTGTCTGTCTGTCTGTTTGTCTGTCTGTTTGTCTGTTTCTCTCTCTCTCTCTCCCTCTCTCTCTCTCTCTCCCTCTCTCTCTCTCTCTCTCTCTCTCTCTCTCTCTCTCTCTCTCTCTCTCTCTCTCTGTGAATGATTCTTTGCTGAAAGCTCTAGTCTTTTTTTCCGCCGACATTCTTACACTTCTATGATTCACACGAAATAATCTCACTGTGCAGAACCACGTTTCATCCGGTTGTGACAGCTTTCGACAGTGTGAACTCACTCTTTTTTTTTAAGTTTTTGTGAACTCACTCTTTTTTTTAAGTTTTCTTTTTCTTTAAATACTGACTTAAAGGAGCTAATGCTACAATATTTATGCTCACAGATCGTTCTGGGTTGATCGGGACAGCGTCTGAAATGCTGGCACTGAGCCAACTGAAGCGCACTCGATGACGCGATCACATTGAGCGCTCCAGCAGTGTGACAATATTCGCAGAATATGAATGTTCGTCGACCGCTCGTGCCAAGTGTAAACATTGTATCGCATTAAGAGCTGTACTAATCAAGATATAGTATCTCGAGTGTACAGGCGAACTCACGAGCGAAACTATTCCAAAACATGGGTCGGTTTAGCAAAGGTGGAATTAGTCCGTTTAATATATCCGCGTCAATACTCAGAAAAAAAAGGAAAAAAATGTTAAGATATTTCAAGCATCCTGGCCTACCCTATCTTATTGCCTGCCCATTAAGGAGACAGTTGTGAACTTTCACATCTTCGTCGAGTGCAACAGGTCAGTGTGACAACAAATACGTTTATTGCTGGTTTCCAGCAAATATCAATCAGTTTTCTGTGCGGCATCTTTTTCTTTGTAGTCCGTGTGTTTAAACGATTTTCAACACTGATCTCTGTTTTCAAAGCGTCAGTTCACAGTCATTAAGTTTATGCCCAGTTGCTTTACAGCAAGTCAGGGTGGGATGCTTCAAAACTTCTCTGAGCGAGTCGATCGTGTGTGTGTGTGTGTGTGTGTGTGTGTGTGTGTGTGTGTGTGTGTGTGTGTGTGTGTGTGTGTGTGTGTGCGTGTGTGTGTGTGTGTGTGTGTGTGTGTGTGTGTGTGTGTGTGTGTGTGTGTGTGTGTGTGTGTGTGTGTGTGTGTGTGTGTGTGTGTGTGTGTGTGTGTGTGTGCGCGCACACACACACACACACACAACATAAGTTGGCTTAGCAAAGATAGGTTTGCTGGGGTTTTTTCTGCCAAAATTGTTTTGTCAGTTCCAGTGGTGTTCCTCCCAGGTAATGGGTGGAATCCACGGAGGGCTCGGAAGCTGGGGCAAATTTTATTAAGCATGATGATGGAGATGAGGATGATGCTATGGAGGTACGTGTGCTTTGGGACTGCGAGACAGGGCCGAATTCAGCGCTTCTTGTCATAAATATCCCGGCACTAACCAGGCTCGGGAACTACGGCACCTGCGGTACCGGCCGTGTAATCATCCACATCATAAGACGTGTCATACCGAGGGAAGCACCCCCAAAGTCGCACCCGTGAAGTGGGTAAATCTCGGTTGTGTGGCAACAGCCTCCCCATTGGGCCCATAGCACACCCGCTCTGGGTAGGAGCCGACCTAGGTAGGAAAAAATCCCGCATGCTTGCAACGCTCTACCATTCGACCACCCCGGCTCCCCCACTACGGGGGCCGGTAGCAAAGATAGAATTGGTCCGTTTAAGAAACCCACGCCAATACTGAAAAAATAGAGGAGTGTTAGGCATTTCAAGCACCGTGACCTACCCTGTTATCTTGCCTGCCCATTAAGAGAACATTTGTGAACTTTTCAAGTATTGTTTCAAACTGTTCCAAAACAAATGCTGGCTTAGCAAAGACGGATTTAGTACATTATAACTGAAGATGCACGCTGGACTAGAAACCTAGAGGAAAACTTAGAGGAATGTTAGAAATTTCAAGCATACTGGCTTACCCAGTTATATTGCCTGCCCGTAAGGGGACAGTTGTAAACTTTCACATCCATGTCGACTGCAACAGGTCTTTGTAGTCCGTATGTTTAAACGATTTTCAACACTGCGCTTGTTTTCAAAGGGTCAGCCGACAGTCATCAAGTTTACTGCCAATGCGGCCTTTACAGCCAGTCAAGGTGGGTTGCTTCAGACTTCTGAGCGAGTCGATCGTGTGTGTGTGTGTGTGTGTGTGTGTGTGTGTGTGTGTGTGTATGTGTGTGTGTGTGTGTGTGTGTGTGTGTGTGTGTGTGTGTGTGTGTGTGTGTGTGTGTGTGTGTGTGTGTGTGTGTGTGTGTGTTACTAAGATAAGTTGGCTTAGCAAAATGGATCTGGTCCGTTTAGGAAACACACGTCAATACTGAAAAAAAAATGCGACCCGTTCTCACAAAAGGGACCATAAATCAAAAATTATCAATTTTAACATATGTATATTACTGGTTATGCAGTTTAATTCAATATAAGATTGAAAGCTGTACTACTAAAATTGACAGAGATATCAGCAGTTGAAGTTGGCTACTCACAAGGCGGCTATACTGACCCCCGGAACTCTTTTCGCCTGTAGCGGCGTTCGGCCTAGCGTGACTTACGGTCCCTTTCGCGAGAACGGGTCACAAATAGAGGAGTGTTAGACATTTCAAGCACCGTGACCTACGCTATTATCTTGCCTGCCCATTAAGGGGACAGTTGTGAACTTTTCAAGTATTGTTCCAAACTGTTCCAAAACAAATACTGGCTTAGCAAAGACGGAATTAGTACATTAAGATTGAAGATCCACGCTGGACGAGAAAGAAAAATACACTTTTGTTTATTTGTTTTTCGCCAGAACAGATTCTGAAGTCTGCATGCTTGTCGGATTCGTTCTCAGTTTGGCGGTCTGTCTTCTTTTGTTCTTTACTCAAAATCGCTAAATTAGTTATCGCTAATCGCTGGCTTAGCAAAGACGGAATTAGTACATTAAAACTGAAGATGCACGCTGGGCAAGAAAGAAAAATACACTTTTTTCATTTATTTGTTTTTGCCATAACAGAAGTTTGATTGCTTCTCGGACTCGTTCTCAGTTTGTCTCCTTTTGTTCTTTACTCAAAATCGCTAACTGCAAATTCCTTTTATTCACAGGTAAAATGGCAAAGAAAACAAGTCGCAGGACCGAAGCAGGGGTGGCCAAATACCAACACACACACACACACACACACACACACACACACACACACACACACACACACACACACACACACCATCACCACCACCACCACCACCACCACCATCCTTCCTCTCACACAACCTCTCAGTCTCATTGATACTTGTAAATATACACACAAAAGACTGCAGAAAAAAGAAATGATGGGGTGACAGGTAAGACGCCAAAGGTGTCTTAGGTTTGATTTGAACTGGGGCATGGGGCAGTGTTGGCATATACCGAAATTCGATTGGCAACGAGTTCTAGATTTGTGGTTGGTGGAAAAAAAACCTTTAAAAAAAACCGCTCACCGACAGTTTTTCATCCACTACATACGTAACAAAATCTTAAATTTTGAAATTTAGCCTTTGGTATCGGCTCATTCTCGGCTAAGACGAGCCTGAAACAATTCGAAGCTCTACCAAAGAGTCTGGCTAAGGTATGATTATAGTAAAATGAACACGCAGTCTAATCTATATGACACTCACTTCGCGAAATTACATGCGGAAAATCAAATGTGCACTTCGTGCTGGCGGAAGAAGGCAGGCGCTTCGTCACACGAACTCTGATGATTTTGATCTTGAAACCTTTGATTATTTGTTTCCTCTGTCCTCTTTAAATGCTTTATTTCAGTCTTATCGTCTGCTTGGCCTAGGAAATCTTCCTGGTACAAGAGCTGGTATCCCTCATAAACTATTGATATCAATTGATAACTGGAGTAGCAAGGGGGGTAATCAATGCTACCGGCTTTTTCTTCGTTTATGGCCACTGAACAGAAGTTTCGACGACGATTGCTCTGAGGCCGTTATTTTAAAACATGAGCGTATAGACATTTTTAGATTGTAGTAACGTATTAGTAGAGGTCCGTCTTTGGTTAATAAACTGCCTCTTTCGGTCTCCTTAAGCGGTAACTGAAAATCCAACGCTTTTTTTTTTTTTTTTTTTTTTTTTTGGGTGCTATGGAATTTGGAAAAATACGGTGCTATGGCGTGGGGACCCGCTGAATGAGGGTTTAGATCGACACTGCACCGGAAAATCGCCAGTCCATTTTGATTCATCCCCGCGGTAGGGCATAGGGCGAGGAGCGGGTTGTTGGGTGGGTGGTGTAGCGGTCATGAGGTGACAGTGCGGTTTCTCTCATTATCTGGGTCCACCAACGTCGAATACTTTTACCAAAAATGGTTCGGCAATTTTCGCAGTCGTTCTCGGAAACCAACGACAAATCTATCTTAGACGAGAAGGAAAACGTTTACCAAAAAAAAAAAAATGGTTCGGCAATTTCCGTAATCGTTTTCGGAAATCAACGAACAACTGTAACTCTAAGTTATATTTAGCGAAGGCTCGAACGGATTAGTCTGGTGGGACGAAACATTTAGTGAATTAGCATATCACATGTCGACAAAACCGAGGTCGTTAACAAGCACTGGCATACAGAACATAACACTTTCGTTTGACACAAAGAGCCGGTCTGCAAAACGCAGCAGAGCTCCCCAGTCGGCTCGTGTGTACAAAAAAATCAAAATGTCCCGGCGCCATTTCTTGTGGTAAGTACTGATCTTGAAGCTTACACCTAACCAGATTCGTGTGCATGAAGATTTGTAGGATTTTGTTTTTAATTCTTGTTTTTGTAACAGTTTTTACATACATACTCACATAAGATAATACATACATAATTATGTGCATACATATAAACATACAAACACATACATACATGCCAGCTTGCTTACGTACGTTTGTTAAAAAAAAAAAGTAAAATGCACCCATGCGTTCTATTACCTTCTATCTACTTGAACATATTGTAGGATTTTTTGTTTTGTTTCGTTTTGTTTCGTTTTGTTTTGTTCAAGTCGGGTATTTTCTAAGGACAAGAAAAAGACTTTCAATATCTGTAACAATACCAGAGTTAATCATTTGAAGTTTGTAAAGATCAAACCGTAGTATTGATGCAAACCTTCGACAAAACCGTGTAACTTATGTGCAGGTCCATAATGAATGCGGCAATCTTTGCCTGTCTTGTGGGCCGATGTTCCGGTAGTGAAGCCAATGTCACCCTCATTTCTGGAGACGTCACTCTGGCGGCTATGTTTCCTGTGAACGATGCGATAGCAGCTGACGGCTCTTGTGGGCCGTACCTGGCGTCCAGCGTACAGAATCTGCAAGCGGTCAAGTGGTTTGTTGATGAGCTGAACAGAATCGACTACATCCCTGGTGTAACAATTGGTAAATTTCCAATTTCAGACGTCATGGTAAAACCACAGAGACTTACCTGTGGAGGTTGTCATTAAAGATTATAAACCACGAATGGATAATATGAAGAATAATATTTTTCTGGCTCTAAATTGACAAAAATGCCTGGAAAAGAAAACAGAGACTGGCAGTGATTTTTCACTGGGAAATACAGTAGGTCAATGTTTGTATGTAAACATAAGAAATTATGACAATCACCAACTTTTCCGTGACACCTTGAGGGCTGCTCAGTCACCTCAAAGTATTTTGCTTTAAATTATGTTTTCGAAAAACCATACCTACACCATGCATACTAAGGGTCAGCTGCCTACTTTACACATAATAAAAAACATGTATTTTGTCTGTCCTGCGTATACTGTAAGCTATGAATTCGTCTCCAGGTCTGGATGCCTACCGCACGTGCGGTGACCCGGAGAAGGCTGTTCAGTCAACGGTGTCACTTCTCCAGAAATATGATGATGGGGCGGGCAGCTCTGGCCAGGCCAGCGTCTTATTTGGTGTGTGTGTGTGTGTGTGTGTGTGTGTGTGTGTGTGTGTGTGTGTGTGTGTGTGTGTGTGAGAGAGAGAGAGAGAGAGAGTTACGATGTTGTTGTTGTTGGTGGTGGTGGTGGTGGTTATTTTTGTTTTTGTCTTGGGTGACAAAATGGGTAACAGCAAAATGTAGTTCGATTTTACGTAGGGATACTGGGTCTGACCAGTACAGAAGAAGCCATGGCAGTGTCACGCTTGATTGGGTCGCTGCCTGCCGACAAGGAGGTGTTCCAGATCAGTGGATCAGCAACAGGTGCTGCACTTAGCAACCGACAGTTATATCCCAACTTCTTCAGGGTCATCCCACCTGACAACTTACAGGTCCAGGTGAGATGGCTGACAACCAGATGATCCTTTACTGACTACATTCTGAACCGAACTGTCGAAGTGGCCAAATCTTCGTGTACACACGCACGCATAAATATCAAGTGTGCAAGCTGTTTAACGTTCGTCGTTCGAAAGAACTTTGGCTGGTGGCACGGAAAGCCAAATATCAAACCAAATCAAATCATCGAATCAAATATAATTATTTATTAAACCCAAGAAGGGAAACTGAAAGCCACCAAGGGAAGACATTAAATGAAACCTCAGTTAAGAATATATCGTAAACACTATAACTATGTCTGAACAAGAATAAGTAGTTGACACGCAGTTTCCAAATATAATTATGTGCTCCGTGTACTGATTAAACTGCTTGAGCAAAGATGTAAAACAGGATAAGCCAACGACACTAAGAGTAATAATGTAATTACAGGTAATGTTACAACTGCACGATCAAAGATATAAGTATGTAGTAACCCCAAACAACCCAACCAACATCGACGTGTAATTATCACAGGTAATAGTACAACTGCTGTGGCAACTTGTGTAATTATCACAGGTAATAGTACAACTGCTGTGGCAACTTGACTGGAACTATGTGGCCATTGTATACGATGAAGATGACTACGGGAGGCCAGCAGCTACAGAGTTACGGCGCCTGGCTGAGGAGAAACAGATTTGTGTCCCCGTGTTTGAGAGCATGCCTCTTGCAAAACGTTCTTCAGAATTTGCCAATGCTGCAGACTCCATCGTACAGCAAGTAAGTTGTAACGGCTAATGTTCCACTTCTTTAACCTCTCTGCAAAAGTTTTCTTCTTCTTCATATTCATCTTCTTCTTTGGATGAAATTGATTTCGCACTTTTTAATGTGAGCCGGGATAGCCGCATGGTAGAGTGTTGGACCTTCAATGCTCGGGTCATGAGTTCGAATCCCGGCTGGGGCCAAAAGCGTTTTACACTCCCAAACATCCACCCACTTTCTGAAGTACATAGATTTTTCTGATGAGACCTTTTACCATTCTTGATGAACAATTTATCAACGCAATTCTTGAACACACAGTCACTGGCGTAACATGTGTCCAACCGTTGAAGGCCGAAGGTCACAAAATATCACGGGCTTTCACCTATGTGTACTACGACTCACACTTTGGAGAAAAGGACGACGCACTTAAAACACCAGACGACGAAACAGTAGCTAGACAAAAACTCTACACAATCATTCCACTTCAATTTATCAATACGACCAAGTTAGGTTACAACTGAAACCCTGTACACCGGGGGGCAAGGGTTGGGTGTTTGGGGGTTTAACGCCCTTTTCCACCACATAGGGTGATATCAAAGACGGGGCAACGATGAAAAAGCCAACACAAGTATTTGGCCCCAGCCGGGAACGAACTCACGACCCGAGCATTAGAACTCCAACGCTCTACCACCCCGGCTCCCCCACTGGGGGGGGGGGGGGGGGACGAAAACTTCCCCGTCGCATATACTGCTGTAGAAATGGCTTATTTACTCTCGTCAGGTGAAAAGTAAATTCGTCCGAGGCATGGTGATCCTTGCGAGCCACGACGCCACACAGGAGTTCATCAGCAGGATGAACAATGAAGTCAGCTATGTGGAACTCATTCTTGGCGAGGCCACTGCTCTGCGAAGATCGGCCCTGCAATCTTCTACTTCTAGCGACACTCTGGACCTTGCTAAGGGGGCGTTGCTCGTTTCGCCTCCGTACAATGGACTCCCAGAGTTTCGGCTGTATTGGAACGATCTATTGGAGAACAGGACGGCCTTCGTTGCGCAAGCCAATCACAACACTTGGCTGGCTGACTACTTTGTTCAGCAGACTGGATGTGACGTCCAAGACGACCCGACTTGCTGGAGTGACTCAGGCGTGTCCACAAAAAGAAATGATGAGAAGATGTCAACCGAAGAGAATCCTGGCGAAGGCCTGGGCTTATACGCTTGGTACCACGTCAAAGCAGCGGCTGTCATGGCGGCATCTCTCAAGCAACTGCACGAACGGAAATGCGTTTCTGGTACTTCCGGCCCATGCCAGCCGTTCAAAGAATCGCTGAACGCGCGAAGGGTCCTGCAGACGTCATTGCAAGAGGAATCGATCTCGCTGAACGAGATGAGCAGTGTGTCCACTGCGTTTAGCAATTCGTTTGTCCAGTTTGCTGCTGACGGAACCCTAAAAACGACCCCGGGACAGGATGAGTACTCTCTCTACAATTTCAGAAAACAGACGGGAAGAGAAAACTTTGTTTTCAAAAAGGTAAACTTCTCTAGTTATAGTTTCATTGACAAATCAGGCAGGTTAAAGGCTTGAATTTAAATAGACACTTTAAACTTTCCGGGTATTTGAAATACTTCAAGGAATGCCATATGCAGCTGAAGAGTGCTGCCGAAAATCTGAACCGATTTTTTTAAATGCTTAGCTTGGGAACAACATGTTTTGTACCACATATTTTGTATGTCTCGTTTGTTTCTTCCGATTTCGGTTGCGTTTATTTTTGTTGGACCAGTCTTGTGATTAACAAACTCACCATCATACAACTCGTCATGCTTAGGCTAATCTAGGCAACCTACCGTCAGTGTTTAATCCCGTTCGCATGGTTTCCAAGGTTGGGAGTTTCGTCAGCAACACACTGTCCATGCAAACTTCAAACGCAGAATTCTACAATGAAGCTGATTCTGCCCTGACATGGACCGAGCTCCCTGCGGCCCAGTGCCCAGCCAACCGTGACTGCGTCGAATGCCAGAAAGATGTGAGTGGTAACGTAGTCTTCATGGAAGGTGATTTCTACGTGGTCGCCATGGTTCCTGTGTATGCCAAGAACCCGATCAACCCTCTGCAATGTGGTGAGATAAACTTCTCCGGCGCGGATTTGGTGCAGGCCGTCATCTTTGCTGTGAATCAGGTGAACAACGGGAATGCTGAGTTTAAGGTGAGTGCTACGTATGACTACGTATGTAGTTATATTCGCCTTCAACTACACTGACTTTCGCTCTCAGCATGTTGAGACTGGTCAGTTATTAGGAAGAACAGACGTCGGTGGTCTAGTGGTTAAGAGACTTGTCACCAGTGCGAGAGGTCAGGGGTTCGAGTCCCACTCGGGGCAAAGAAGTTTTCCTTCTCGTATGTGGCACCGTTTATTCGGGTCGATCATCGGGGGTTCTCTCCGGGTACCCCGGCTCCCCCCCCCCCCCCCTGCTTTGGAAATGTTCAGCCCACCAAATTTGAAAAAATAATTGCAATTCTAAATTCCGAAATTTAAATAGCTAAGCTGAGCCTTCGCACCACGTGATTGTAATGTGTTTATGTCCAGTTTGTGAGAGAATGCGTGTGATTCACGTGAGTGTGCGTGTTGGGTTCAGTTCGCGGCGCTTTGAGCCCATTCATGAAATTGGGTAAAGCGCCTATACAACACTCATTATTATTATTATAACAGACGATTGTCAATGCTATTATATGACATAAAAAAAAAAATATAGCAGTAGAAATCAGAAACAGGCATTAGGAAGAAAGGATTCGGCTCCGAATTCGCTGACCAACAAACAGAATGGAACATGGAATGAAGAGATAGTGGTTTTACCGAACCCTAAAACTTACAATAACGTATAATACTGTTTCCCTGTTACTGTCAGGGAGTTCTGACTGGGCGAACTGTGGGTCTGGTGGTGATCAACACGTGCGGCACGCCCCTGTTGGTCAGACAGCGGATCCTGGACCTGCACTCCGGCAGACTGACGCTTCCTGACGGACGTAACACTTCCTTCATCTTGCCCAAGATCATGGGTTATGTGGGAGCCTCCTACAGTTCGAACAGCATCGCCGCTTCTGAAACGCTGACCAGCATCAAGAGGCCTTTCGTCGAGGTTGATAGATTTCGGGGGGGGGGGGGGGGGAGGTTGCTGTTGTTGTTGTTGTTGTTGTTTGTTGTTTGGGGGGGGGGGGTGTTACGGGGGGGGGGGTATTTTCTTTTCTTTCTTTTTGTTTGTTTGTTTGTTTGGGGGGAGGGGGATTGCGGGGGAGGGTTGTTTAGAGGGTTGTTAGAACTGTTGGGGTGAGCGGTGGTCTAAAAGGTAACGCGTCGGATTTAGCCGCTGCGCTACTGAACGGCACTCACCAATGTCATGGCGATGAAGCGTGGGTTCGAGCCCAGGTCGAGCTTGTGATATGTGATACCGGTTTTGTCCTGGCTACCGGGCTCCTCAGCGAGGGTTTCTCTCCGGGTTATCCGGCTTTCCTCTCCCAGCAAAATTGTAAAAAAAAATATAGGATAGGTATTGGGTGGCGCTGCACCGCGGCGACGCGCTTCCCCCGGGGGAAGCAGCCCGAATTTCCCGAAAGGGATAGTAAAGTAGTTTGTTTTTTTTTAAATGCCCAACAAGGCCGCATTCCGCGATCTCTGTCACAAATATCCTGGCCCGGCTGCATACTTTTTCCAACATTATTTTTTTACTTGAGACGCCATACGCACATTACGTAAAAACACGCTTTAAGCTGACCGTGGGTTCGGGCAATAAAGACGTTTCGCATTGAAAACTGCAGGTGAGCGGTGTATCCACGTCCCCAGCTCTGAGTGATCGAGAGAAACACCCCTTTTTCATGCGGATTGTTCCACCGGACGACACACAAGCAATGGTCAGGATATTTTTTTATTATTATTGTTCTGTTTTTAACACATACTTGTATATTTAACACACATGAAATGCGAACAATGTACAATACAGTGAGCACGTGCTTAAGGAACATTACGTCCCCTTGCCGTGTACGCAAGCCATTTGCACATCAATGAGGTTCGATTTAACCCAAGGTCAGGATATTTTTGTGTATTTATACTTTCAAGGGAAGTCGACTGGAATAAACTTTGAACTTATCCATGTTTTAGACAGTACTAGAGTCAATGGTTCTACAATAAGTGAGTGCTGTAGTTTTCAGGTCCGTATGTTGTGGAACGCTAAACCAGAAAGAAAATGAACCTAGTTCATTCGGATGCTGATGTTGAACATTGCTGCTGTTCTTGCTGTCCGCAAAACTTGTTCTACTTGCTTTCGCTTCATAGGGTGGGTGGGTATTTCGGTGTTTAACGTCCTTTTCCACCACATACGGGTGGTATCAAAGGCGGGGCAACGATGAAAAAGCCAGCACAAATAGAAGAAGAAGAAGAAGAAATTTATTAAATTTCCAAAAGTGGAACATTGCTTTGTGTGGCCCCAGCCGGGATACGAACTCACGACCCGAGCATGAGAAGTCCTACGCTCTACCATTCGGCCACCCCGGCTCCCCGTGCTTCATAGGGAGTGGTTCACGATGATGAATGTTCCATGGGGATCCGACTGATTAAAACATCGGTTAGTACAAATTTGGAGGAAAGTAATCAAATTCTGTATCAACTTTTGCACTTTCCATACCAGGTATTCGTGGATATAGCGCGTAGCCTGGGTGCAAACTACATCCAGATTATCTACGATGGATCATCAGCATATGCTACTGGACTTTTCAACGAGACCCTGAAAAAAGTCCATGGATACGATATTTGTGTTGCTCAAGGCATCGCAGTCACCCCTCGGAAAACCTCGAGCGAATACAAATGGATCGTCGACAAACTTCGCGACAAAAGTCACGCCAAGCTTGTCATTGTCATTCTCCACGAACTGGATATCCAGAAGACGATGGACGCAATGTTACCTCTGCTGACAGATGACAATTTCGTGTTCCTGGGAAGTGAGTCTTGGGGAAGACGTCAAGAGCTCATCACCGGCAGGACAAAGCTGGAAGGGACTGTGGTGGTTTCCCTGGAGATAGCAGTCGACCAGGTCTTCAAGAACGAGTTTTCCAAACTGGATCCGAGGAGTGGAAGTAACGTTTGGCTGAAGTACTTCTGGGAGAAACGAAAGAACTGCTACTTCGAGAAAAGCTTTCAGAGGAAGGACAGACTGCCGTGCAAAGATGATGTCGCTCGCGACTACGAGCAAGACACGTGGGCCCCGTTCTACATAAACTGTGTCTATTCTGTTGTCCTTGGGTTCAACAAGTCTTTGTCTCAGCACTGTGGTCCATCAGCCAGAAGACTTTGCGACGGCCTGACGTCTGAGCGGCTGGTGGCAGCGACGAAAGAGGTTCAGCTGGATCTCTACAGCACGGGCAGGAAAAACAAAGTGTTCGACAGTAACGGGGACGGACTTGGCGGCTTCAAAGTGCTGCAAGTTGTCAGGGACTTGTCTTCATCCAGCAGTGACCAGATGATCTACAAGGATGTAAGAGAAGAGAGAGAGAGAGAGAGAGGAGGGGGGAGGGTTTTGTTTTTAGGGCTTAACGCTGCGAAGGCCCCAGAGACTAATTCGCGGCGGAGAGAGAGAGAGAGAGAGAGAGAGATTCTTGAGTCAACGGTCGAAGCAATTGTTCCATTCAGCTAGGACGATGCCCCTTTTTGCCTACAATCCTGTCCACAGAGAGAGAGAGAGAGAGAGAGTTTAGGGCTTAACGCCGCGCAAGCCACAAAGACTAATTCGCGGCGGGGGGGGGGGGGGGGGGGGGATGGGGGTGTCTGTTAGCATACATAACCAAACTTGAATACTGTCTAATCTACTTCCCGTCATCATTTCATTTTGTTTGCGAAAAGTTTGGTTCTTTTGTATCTTGCTTTCATCACTTCAACACGACTTTCTGAAAACACCTGCCAACTTGCCAATTGTTGAACGTCATCATTTTATTATACATGTGTGTGATTTATGGTTTGTGCGTCAGATAAGCTTACTCAGGAGTTTTTGCTTCAGTGAACTGTTGACTGAACTATGATACCAGGTCGGAGCCTGGACGCAAGAAGGATTGGACCTGAATACTGAAGACCTAAAGTTTGTTGGGGGGTCAAAGTTGAAGTCCGTTTGTCCCAACGATTTAGAGTGCAGTAGGTGCGTCGCCTTGGCACAATCCTCCGACACAACCAGGTAATCTTAATCCGCAACTGTTCACAACTACAACAGTAGTATAATTTCAGCATGTAATATGTTTTGACTTGCTTTTAAGTGCAGCGAAAAGAACTCGTCGGAATAAATCTACGCGTGTTTTCAGCACCAGCAAGAATTTGTCGGAAAAAAAAACCTATGCATGTTTCCTGCTCCATCAAGAATTTGCCGAAACAAAACTATGCATGTTTTCAGCGCCGGCACGAATGGTCACGACAGCGCTCCTCTCATAGCGACGGTCATCATTGCTGTCGTCCTGCTGGCAATTGTCATTGTCCTTAGCATTATCATCGCTCGTCGTCGTCGTCGACAAACGGCCGACGGTAGGTTATTTCTAGTGTCCGTTTCGTCAGAACTTTTGAATAATCAATCAATCAATCAATCAATCAATCAATCAATCAACCAATCAATTTTAGGTTTTGAAACCAAACACCGAAGTAAACATTCGTCGTGAATCTTCAGATTCTTCGGGGTGTATGGGACCTCCATGAATACTTTCACGCGGTGTTAGGATTAAACTCTGTGGCTCACTCGTATATAGAACTCGAGGTTAATTTAAGCCACGGCTACGGGCCTAACCCAGACTAGGACAAAAGAAACCCCAAAACAAAATTAAATAAAAAAGGAAGCAAAGAAAGAAAGATAGACAAAAAATTTTCTACAACGGCATAGGCACCTTGCTGGAATGGACCCGCTTCCTGATCTAAAACAACAACAACAACAAACAGAAAATTTAAACCTAGAGCTAGTTTAGTTCGAGGTTAGACTCTAACCCGGGGCTAAACTCCCTAACCCCGACTTTTACATGCGGGCCCAGACCACTCCGCGGTACAGAAATGGGACCGACAGCTTTACAAATGAACAGTTATGTTCTGTCATTATGGTGACACAGACATGTGATATCAAAATGTTTTTAAAAACTTTGTTGACGAAAAGTGATACCATTCACGCAGCGTATTAGTTACCCTGTTCCCTGTTTCTGTTGATCAGATAATATTTGACTTCACAAGCACCACCTTGGCCATTAGTAGATGGTTGTTTCGTTTGTTTGTTTTATGGTGTTGTTGTCGTTGTTTTGTAGCAGGTCTTTTGCCAGCATATCTTTTTGTTGTTGTTGTTGTTGTTGTTGTTGTTGTTTTGTCCAATGAAATTGGAAGCGGAGTGCTTTTCGTGTTCCTTGGGATGTAATAATAATAACTAATAATAATAATGAATATTGTATAGGCGCTTTAACAAATTTCATGAATCGGCTCAAAGCGCCGCGAACTGAACCCAACACGCACGCGCACGTGAATCACACACATTCTCTCGCACACTGCACATAAACACATTACAATCACGTGGTGCGAAGGGTCAGCTCAGCTATTTAAGTTTCGGAATTTAGAATTCCATGTACTTTTCAAATTTTGTGGACTGAACATTTCCAAAGCATGTATGTTTGCAATGACAAAAATATAAACGTACCATGACGTGTCAGGTGGAAGCCGGTTCATTGAGTTGGACAACCTGAACGAGCAACGCAGGGATTTGCCGTGCACACCTGGAGGTATGAAGACGAAAGCTTCCCCCTTCACAAAACAATTCCTTATCTGTGAATCAAGGTTCAGGGGGGGGGGGGGGGGGGGGGGGGGTTTTTTTTTTGTTTTTTTTTTTGGGGGGGGGAGGGGGGGGGGGGCGGCAAACTTATGAATTCGTATGTGTCATTTTAACATTCATAGGGAGGTGAATTGCAATTCCTGTTTGAAAGTGAACAATATTTGTTCTTTTCTTTGAGGTTTGTTTTGGGTTTGGTTTGTTTTGTTTTGTTTTGTTTGTTTGTTTTGGGTTTTTTTTTGTGTTTTGTTGTTGTTGTTGTTGGTTTTTTGAGATGGGTGGGTGGGCTGTCGGTGATGGTGGTGTTTTTGTGTTGTGTTGTTGTTGTTGCTGTTGTTTCGGGAGGATAATCCCATCCATTAAAGATTTCTGATAGAAATGGAGTTACTCCCCAAACGCAGTATCGGTGACGAAATACCTGCTAACGGTATCTAAGACCTGAAATTGAGATCGGAAGAGATTTGATTTTTTTAGGAGCAACCAAATATCTTCTTTGACGCCGTTTTCAAATCATCTTTCTTAACCACGAAACACACACACACACACACACACACACACACTCCAATTAGTCACTCGCCCACAAAACTTACAAAATGTGTTTCTGTGACCTAAACTGTTCTTTCTGTTGATTCGCTGGCAGACCCGTCCTCAACGCAGAACCATTACGGAGACGACCAGACGGCGACGGGGTGTGCGTCCCACAGAAACCCCGGAGGCCCTCTCAGAATCCCCCAGCCAAGGATCGTCAAAGACAAGGGTCACGCCTGCAACGTTGTCACACAGCAGGAGCGGCCTCGTCTCTCCCAGGAAAATCCCTACGCCGAACCGTACGATTTGCCTACTGGTCGTCGCTCGGCCCATCCTTACAACAAAGCTGAGTGAGGCGGTTACAGCCTGGCGGTTATTCGCTTCCCTGCCTTACATTCAGTTGATCTTATGCCCAGCCCATCTGACCAGTGCGGACTGTAGACCTGAATGATTGTTTCTAGACAATTGTCTCTATAGGGGAGATTATTCCGGGTGGGTGCGTGGGTGTTTAGGGGTTTAACGTCCTTTTCCACCACATACGGGTGATATCAAATATGGGGCAACGATGAAAAAGCCAGCACAAATATTTGGCCCCAGCCGGGATACGAACTCACGACCCGAGCATTAGAAGTCCAACGCTCTACCATTCGGCCACTCCGGCTCCCCGGAGATTATTCCGAGGGGCCATGCAAATTGTCTCCTTGCAAAAACAACAAAATGAGCAAATCAGAGAAAAAATCTACATTTATACGGACTTGTCCCCAGCTAGAGGTATGTTAACACTGTAAATGTCCTGGGGCACCATGCATCTTTCTCGTCATAGATCCTGGATAGAAGCACTGAGCAGAATATTGATTGTGAGATATGATTACTGTGATCATAAAATCGACTTTGTTCGAACAGATTGATATAATTACCATTAACTTGTCATTAATACAACAAAACAGTATCAACAAATCATGCGTCCAAATATTGGCGGCTTATTCAAAGTTTATTCAAATACAAGCGATGTGTGTAAAAAGAAGACAGTAACTGCAATGGAAAGGCACACAGTTGAGTCTACATGATCGTGTTTACCCAGAAACATTTTTATCCGCTTATCTAAATTTAAATGAACAGTCACTGTCTGTCTGCCTGTGTATTCGCCATTAAAACCTAATTTAGAGTTCTCACATGCAGTCAAAATTGGTGGCTGTACCAAGTGGACCCCCCCCCCTACCCACCCACCCCCAAGAAAAAAAAATCTGGCGGGGAAACATCTTGGAAAATCGTGAAATTAATGTTATCGTGCACTTTTCCCACCAATTTTCAATGCACTCATTGTAATCCCCACGAGTTACTGGTCCACGGGAAGTAACTCCATTCTTCAGTTTTGCGACTGCGCATCGCATATTCTTGTATTACCCCAAATCGCCCGATCTTTCGGCAAAGCCGGGTAAATCTGCTAATACTCATAAAAGCTTATAGCAATATTTACACACATAAAAAGTGTGAAGGTGATAACATAAAAATATTCATTGAAAGGTGAAAAAAAAAAACAAAAAAAACACGTAAGAACGTTAAACATTCATGATTTTCGAATACGCACGTGTCAAACTATCAGCAATGAAATTGTTACAATTAAAAGCTATTTCCATGTTTCTTCTCTGGTTAGAACAATCTTGTATGTACAGCAACCTGCGATGGAAAGAAGTAATAAGCAATGTGAACGAGGCTTCTATTGAAAGCAGCAAGTACAATACAAAACAGACTATCGATTCTCTCAACATTGCAGTTGGCAAGTTGGGTTGGTTTGTTTGTTTGTTTGTTTGTTTGGTTGGTTGGTTGGGTTTTTTTTTTTTTCTTGTTTGTTTTTGGGGGGAGGGGTGGTTTTGGTGTGTGTGTGTGTGTGTGTGTGTGTGTGTGTGTGTGTGTGTGTGTGTGTGTTTTAAATACGAGTGTGTGATTTTGTACATTTCACACAGATATTTTTTGCAGTACATGTACCTGTAAAATGCATCTTTAGTAACCTACCCGAATTACCGTTTGAGATAATAACAATGAATTTGAATTTGAATGGTGGTGTTTCAATTAGCTGCCAGCTAACTGCCAAAACGCTGCCCACAGAATGAGCGGCAATCAGATGGGTAACATGTGGGCACCAATTACGATGCCAGTTTGGGGATTATTATAAGGTTGGGCGAAAACGGGGTCGATGGTTGGTTGCCAATGGCCTACCAGGCAACTTCCGAATGATGAGTAGGCTGCCCATGCAACAGATGGGCAAGCCCACTTGGTGCCCATTTGATGCATCATGTTGGCTCCTTCTCTCGCCCAGGTGCAAATCCACCCGACGCCCACAGAGTTGCTAACATGGGGCCGGTCTTGCGCCAGATTGGACTGCACACTGGGTAGTAGCTACGAGACGTATTATACTGGTCGTCTTTAACGCATAAACTAGCTGTGCGAATGCATAATTATTTTGTAAGAATACAATTAAAGTACAGATCGGAAGGTTATGGGTTCAATGTCCGACAGAACAAAACGTTATACACGATTGTTTCAGTGCCAGTACTTTTGAAACCAACCTCGGGGCGGACATCAGAGGGTAAAAGTCAAAACTTTGAACACAAGCAAACAAAAACAAACAAACTAACTAACAAAACAAGCAAAAGCAGGCCCGTTCATGGTTCTTGTCTCGCAATCGCTCTAGATAGCAAAAACTCGTCTTACCGATAACAACAGACAACCCCAGACGTAAAGCCAGCTAACAACTAACCGACAGTGTGTGTACATTCAGTTACTTTCAAAGGACGACTCGTTCGCTAATTTGAGATAGTGGAATTGTTGTATTTTTCTCCTGCTATGTCGCTCTCTCGGTGCACTCGCAGAGAAGACACGGGATACAACAGGCTAGAACTCCAATACTTTATTAACAGAAGATGCGCAAGAACAAACTCATGAAAGAGGAAGAACCCAGAACGCTGTGCAGTGCTGCTTATATACTAACAGGTCAGATCTAGAACATTCTGCAACATACTGGCAAGTACGGAATCTTTCCAAGGTTACGTAATCTGCTGACGTTACTGCACTCGCATGTTCTGGGATGGTCTAGAAATTTCCATCGAAATGCAGTGACTTTCCGTGAGTCCTTTGTCGTTCAGACGCGTGAGTAGTCGTTCCAGGTTGCTCAGATGATCTTTGGCATCCTTCCCGCTGGTGAGTATATCATCTTGGAAGACGGCAACTCCAGGCAGATCACTGGTCAGATTTTCCATGATCTCCTGAAAATAACCAGGTGCTGACTTGATTCCGAAAGGTAGTCGTTGTTGCAGAAGTACCCCGCGGTGAGTGCTGAGGGCTAGTCTGCGTTGACTTTCTGGTGCCAGCTTGATCTGGTTGTAGGCATCAGCGAGGTCGATCTTTGTGTAACCGAATCCTCCTCCCAGCTTTTGCATCAGTTCCTCTGGGAGAGGCATTGGGTGACGGTGATCAGCAAGTTGGTCGTTGATCCCAACTGAGTAGTCACCACAGATCCGCAGTTTTGGCTTCAGGGCGCCTGCACTGTTTGTCTTACGAATTGGAACAACTGGTGTTCCATAGTCGTTGAACTGGACTGGATTCCAGACTCCTTTGGCGATGCCTTCTTCGTAGCCTTTGGTCAGGTCATCACGAAGAGCGAAAGGAACCGGCCTTGCCTTGTGAAAAACCGGCTTCGCGTCGGACTTGAACTTGATTTCCAGCTCAAAATCCTTCAGACATCCCAATTCTTCCTTGAAGAGATCTGGGAACTTGTCGCAGAGAGTGTGGCAATCCTTTTGAAGAGAAGCATAAGCTGTGCTGGAGGTCTTCGGATGCGATTCTTTTGCACCCTCGCTCTTGACTTGACTCTCTATGCTCTTCAGTCCAAGGGCATTGTCCACTGAAATTCCCAGAGCCTGGATCGCGTTTCGTCCCAGTAGGTTGAGATCATGGATCTTGGTGACGATGTAGGGAATGGAGCTCT
>JACVVK020000444.1:387500-415000 GCA_018292915.2 Batillaria attramentaria
CGGCCCTGTCCCGCAGCCCCAAACCGCACGGACCTCCATAACATCATCTTACCATCATCCTCATCTCCATCATCATGCATACTAAAAAAAAAAAATTGCCCCAGCTTCCGAGCCCTCCGTGGATTCCACCCATTACCAGGGAGGAACACCACTGGAGTCGGCAAAGAATTGTGGCAGAAAAAACAAAACAAAAAAAAAACAAAAACTGGGGTATAATTATGACTTTCTTCGGCCTAACGCTTCCATATCTGATCAACGTGATCGTTTTATTTTCTGTCTCCGAACAATACAAATGTAAGGACCTGATTTGTTAGACTTTGTCCATTGGTTTGTTATTTTCGACTGTAATCTGCCCTGCCTGCTTCGATACCTTCTGCTGTTAGGAGTAGATATATATATATATATATGAATGTATTCATAGTATGTTTAATAACTATCAAACCCTTTTCTGCGCTTTTGAAATGCTTCTCGGTGGGCTAAATTCAAAATCAAAGTCAAATTCCAAAGTATTTTATTGTCTGTTTAAGAGACAATCTAAAACAGAAAATCTTCTTTGGCCTCACATGATGCTCTCAGTTTGTCACAGATACGATGAAGTACATTAAAAATCTTGATATAAAATATAAATTAAAATAGGGTTAAATGTTAAGATCAAACAAAAACTTCACAAACATTTCAAAACAAATGATCATACATACTGTCAAACTCTAAATTGTTTTACACGAAAAGCAAAATTAATCTCTCTCTCTCTCTCTCTCTCTCTCTCTCTCTCTCTCTCTCTCTCTCTCTCTCACACACACACACACACACACACACACACACACACACACACACACACACACAAACACACACACACACACACACACACGAGCGCGCGCGCGCGAGGAAATAAAAACATTAAAGGATTGAAAAGCTTTTGAGGAAAAGGATATTGCATTACCTCTCGGTATTATTAGTAATTCTCTGGAGCAGTTTAGTCAGGTAATCATTTTCCACTTGACTAACGTGTGGGAGTGGGGTTTTTTTATTACTATTATTATTATTATTACATTGGTCTGTCGATTGACTGGTTGGTTAATTATGAATTTAGTTCACGTCCTTTTAAACCACGTAACTTTTAATATCGCAGACGGGGGTAATGAGGAAAAAAAAAAAAAAAAAAGCCAGCACAAACACGGAGTTTGATTCCTTGCCAAGATGTGCTTCACGAAGTCAGGAAGTCTTCCTGGTTTGACAAAGAAAAGTCCTCGAAACGGACGGGACCGTCTTACCGCATCGGTGGAACTTAAAAGAGTTATAATCATGTGTCAACGGTCAATGTTCACTTCATTTCAGTATTTGCATCTTTGCTCTCTCGTCCTTGGGTTTCAAGTGTTACGTGCCGAGAGAGAGAGAGAGAGAGAGAGAGAGAGAGAGACAGACAGAGACAGAGACAGAGAGAGAGAGACAGACAAAGAGAGAGAGAGAGAGAGAGAGGATGGGGTGGGTTAGTTAGTTAGTTATTTACAGCTTGACGTCACGCAAGAAACAAAGACTATTTCGCGGCTAATCAAGGTCCTTAAGATAAAGACTAAAATTAAAAGGAAGACACACAAAAAAAGAGTATGTGGGAGGGGGGAGGGCAAGAGAGAGGGGGGGGGAGGGAGGGAGAGTAAGAGAGAGAGAGAAAGAAGGATGGGTGGTGAGTTTTGGGGTTTAACGTCCTTTTCCACTACGTACGGGATATATCAAACACAGACCAAGGAGGAAAAAGACAGCACAAGCATTAAATGGTCCCGAATGGTAGAGCTTTCGATCTTCAATGCTCGGGTCGTGAGTTTGAATCCAAATTTTGGATTCAAACTCACGACCCGAGCATTGAAGATCGAAAGCTCTACCATTCGGCTATCCTAGCTCCCCTCTGAGAGAGAGAGAGAGAGAGAGAGAGACAGACAGACAGACAGACAGGCAGGGAGAGAGAGAGAGAGAGAGAGAGAGAGAGAGAGAGAGAGACAGACAGACAGACAGACAGACAGACAGACAGACATTTGCAAAGGCGCTATTTGTCTTTTTCGCAAGTAAAATGTCATTCTGAGGGTGTATTTGCAAGTGCGATCTCTCATATCAATAGCTTTTAGAATTCTCAAATAACCGTGCTAGGCGCCGATAGTATTATCCTATTTTGATGTCTGTCAGATTTCAGCGTGGCCTATCAAAGACATGAATCTATCAAAGACATGAATTGACGGACTTCTATAATCTTGCCAAGTTACACTAACAGTGTGTAACCCTGCCTGTGTTTAGGAACCAACTCACAAAACTGACTTTATAGCACAGGTGTTTTGATGAAACTGGGTTGCCACGAACCAGTGCACATTCACAATGAAGTACTTCTGCACGTGGGCACCATAATGGGCACCCCTCCTTTTGAAAATGCTTTTTTCGCACACTATAATACTGCACCACACACACACACACACACACACACACACACACACACACACACACACACACACACACACACACGCTTGTTCCAGATTTTTTTGTCGGGTTTTATTATGCCGAGCGTCATCAAACACAAACGCAGTAACGATTGAAATAACCACGAAGCGTCTATGACTTGCCAATGACTTGCTATGTTACGCTTCCACAGCTGAGCCGATAGTTTGTGCGCTGTGCCTCGCCTTTCTTCTGGTTGCCCCGTCTTTGATATCACCCATATAAGGTGGAAAAGGACGTTAAACTCACAAACATCCACTCACCTACTTCCGCCATGGGGGGTGGGGGCTGTGTGTGTGTGTGTGTGTGTGGGGGGGGGGGTAATATGCAAGATTGTTGTGTGTACATATTCATGAGCTGCCCATAAACAGTCATTATCGTATCCGCTCGGGGCTGTCCGGGTGTCGAAGTGTTCGGAGATTTCCGGGGAAGTAAAAAACAAACAAAACAAAAACTGATGTGCAAGCAGTCTATTGTGGGATGAAGAACTGGTTCATAGTTACCCTCTCGGGCCAACTGCACGTCGTGTAAGTGAGCACGGCTTTGCGACTGCTCCAGTATCACGAACCCATTTGCCAAACCCTGAGCCCTAACCCTAAATTTCACCGAAAACCTGATCCTAAATCTCACCCTAAATCTAACCCTATCACTAAACCTAACCCTAAACCCTAAACCTAACTCTTAACCCAGCTAACTCTACACAGAACTCTAAACCTACATAACTCTAAACCTATCTAAACACTCTTATACAGGAATGAATATTTCAGTGGCCTAGTGGTTAAGAGACTTGTCACCAATGCGAGAGGTCAGGGGTTCGAGTCCCACTCGGGGCAAAGAAGTTTTCCTTCTCGAATGTGGCACCGTTGATTCGGGCCGACTGTCGGGGGTTCTCTCCGGGTACTCCTGCTTCCTCCCACTCTGCTTTGGAAATGTTCAGCCCACCAAATTTGAAAAATAAATGCAATTCTAAATTCCGACATTTAAATAGCTGAGCTGACCCTTCGCTCCACGTGATTGTAATGTGTTATGTCCAGTGTGTGAGAGAATGCGTGTGATCCTCGTGAGCGTGGGTGTTAGGTTCAGTTCGCGGCGCTTTGAGCCGATTCATGAAATTGGGTAAAGCGCCTATACAATACAATACAAAAAATGAAGAACTGGTTCATAGTTACTCTCTTGGGCCAACTGCATGCCGTGTAAGTGAGCACGGCTTTGCGACTGCTCCACTATCACGAATCCATTTGCCAAAACCTGAGCCCTAACCCTAAATTTCACCGAAAACCTGATCCTAAATCTCACCCTAAATCTAACCCTATCACGAAACCTAACCCTAAACCCTAAACCTAACTCTTAACCCAACTAACTCTAAACATAACTCTAAACCTATCTAAACACTCTCATACAGGAATGAATGTTATCGGGGTATTTGTCATCCAGCTAACAGACGAGACAAGTGCAGATAGCGTGCGCCCAGAAAAGTGTGAAATTCAGGGAGTGCTTTCCTTTCTTATTTGGGAACTCAAACCTTTTCACATAAGAGTCAGTGGCTAAAATTGCAAACAAGTGGAAACGCAGTAGTATAATATGTTTTGGTGTTTTGATTTTGTTTCTTCAGTTTCACTCCTGGATACAGTATGAGTAACATTCTGCCGTCAGTGACTGAGCCTTCAAACTTTCTACACACACTATTAGTGTTTTGTTTTTGTTCCTTCAGCTTCAGAAATGGATATACGGATAGGTGTCGTTAGTGACAACCTTCCCAACTTTCTACACTTTCTAGTCTGCAGTCGGACTCGTGTCCCGTGTAAACAGTCTCTTAAACGTGTCTCGAAATTTCTTGCTCATTGCGCAGTAAACCACCAAGTTCAGGGGGTAGCTGAGAATAATCAAGAAATTGCTAAAAACAGAGACAATTGGCAGGATTTCTCTATCAACAATATGGTAGCCGTACTGGTTAGACACTACCATAGCTGAAACGAAAAAGCCAACCGGCATTTCGACAAGCAGAAACAAGCAGACGACAATGACCAGCATGAGGGTGGTGGAGGCAGACTCGCTAAGTAGCCGAGACTGTCTCTCTCTGTTCCGCTGCAAGAGTTCCACTCGCCGTTTTTCGGCATGTCGTAAGGAACGGATGAGCAATACAGTCAGAATGGACAACGTGGTGCAAGGAATCAGCTGAATCATGAGCGCGCGATACCAAAAATAGATGTTGAAGTATAAATCGTCATTCCATGTTGCCCAGTCGGCCCACACACGATTACAACTAGTGACAGTTTTGTTCGGCGTCACGGCCGATGGACGTTCCACCCTCAAAGTCTTTTCCTGAAAAAAGCGACATAAGTGGCTCAAGATGGCTAGTGTGAATGTAACCAAAATGCCTTGCACGGTTTTCTTCATGGTGCACAAACGTCGCGCTTTAAATGGGTGACAGACAGAAATGTAGCGTTGTATACCCAGACCCAGGGTCAGCCAGATGGACGCCGTATGGAAAACTGTCGGTAAAATAGCAATCAAGTATTCAACCGCGTAGCACCCCTCATAAGGAACAAACTCCCAAAACCTGTCAGTAGCAAAAAAGTAAATAAAGACAGGAACCGGAAACAAGCCAGTGAGCATGTCCGAGATCGCTATGGCGACAAGCAGAACGTTGGTTGCAGTACGCATGTGCTTCTTCAGAAGTACAATACATATTAGTGAGTTGGTGAGAAAGACGATGAAGGCGACAGGATTCCACAAGAAGCCATAGACTGGAATGGCGAAGTTAGAAGGGTAGTTGGTTTGCAGTAGCCGCCCAGAGAATGAGTCCTCGTTCGTTTGACTTGGACTTTCTACTGCCATGTCGTTCTCGTCAATGTAGGCTTCCGCGTTGTCACGTGGTGTCTGTGTTCCTGAAAAATTAACAACAACAACAACAACAAAAACCCGTAAGTCTATTACTTATTCTTTAATCACAAAGATTTACTGGATTTGCATAAAGATGATGATTGAGATCTGAACAAGTCAAGGGATGATTTTGTGTTCCAGCGGCCCGAGGCTTTTCTGTTGAGAGTTTGACTGCATCATTTAGCTGACTCCTCGAATTTCGCTTCGCGTGAAGCCTTCTGTTGGTTTAGTGCCAGTCTTACAGATGCTGACACTATGCAGGTGTGGTGCGATGTTGGACACTACCTAAAGGGCACGATTTGTGTTTATAGGATCAATATGTAACACACAGGCCCGTAGTCCCACTCGGGGCAAAGAATTTTTCCTTGTATTTGGCACCGATCATTCGGGCCGATCGTCGGGGGTTCTCTTCGGATACTCCGGCTTCCACCCCCCCCCCCCCAACCTCTGCTTTGGAAATGTTCAGCCCACAAAATTTGAAAAATGAATGAAATGGTAAATTCCGAAACTTAAATAGCTGAGCTGACCCTTCGCAACACGTAATTGTGATGTGTTTATGTCCAGTGTGTGTGAGAATGTGTGTGATTCACGTGATTCACGTGGCTTCAGTTCGCGGCGCTTTAGCCGATTCATGAAATTGGGTAAAGCGCGTATACAATACTCGTTATTATTATTATTATATGCTCACTCACGAGGTGAGCTTAGTGTTGTAGAGATCGCGAAAAGCCACTGCATTTCGATGGAAATTTCTAGACCATCCAAGAACATGCTGGTGCAGTGAAGTCAGTTGATTACGTCACCTTTTAAAGATTTCGAACTTGCCAGTTAGTTAAGGAATGTTCTAGATCTGACCTGCTTAGTATATAAGCAGCCCTGCACAGCGTTCTGGGGTCTTCTTCTTTTATGAATTTGTTCTCCGCGGATCTTCTGCTAATAAAGTATTGGAGTTGCATTCTGTTGTATCCCGTGTCTTCTCTGCGAGTGTACGAAGAGAGCGACATAGCAGGAGTAAAATACAACACTTAGTAAAGATAGAATTAGCACATTTAATGAAAAGATAAAAAAGAAGAATGGGTATTTCACAAATGTCCTCCGTCCATGACAAGAGACAGAATCCGAATTCTGGGTAGAATTTAATTAGTTTAATTCAATATGAATGAAAGCTGTACTACTAAAATTGACCCGAGATATCAGCAGTTGAAGTTGGCTACTCACAAGGCGGCCATACTGATCCCCGGCACACTTTTCGCTGACGGTAGCGGCGTTCGGCCTAGGGCTACTTACGATCCCTTTCGCAAGAACGGGTCACATATAAGCGCTACCACAAGCATCCTTGCTTTCAAAATAAATTCATGGCATGCGGTATGTCTCGGTATCACAAGGTCGAGGTTCTTTATATTTCAAGAACGCACTTCATGGCCGGTCACTTACCGAATTCTGTTGACGAAGTGGTTGTGGTGAAAGCGTTGACAATGAGAACTGACAGCAAGAAACGTGAAGCCACCAGATTTAGCTCCCTTGCTACACTGTTGCTAGCTTCCGGTCTCCACATCATCTCTTCCCTTTTTGTCTGTCTTTGGGTTTTCTTGACAATGGCGATCCGTCAGAATGTGTATCGTTCAGTTATCAGTGATTTTTTTATTTTATTTTTTTTTGGCCGGCGCTGTGACAAAATGACGCGTCGTTTTTCAGCTACATCAAAATAATAGCGCTCGACTGAATTCCACCGTTACAATGTTTTGGGTGGGTTGAACAGTACGTTAGATCAAATGAGGCACACAGCAGAATGATGAACGGAACGCGTTTGGCACGCTGAACAGTCAGCGCTGATTCCAGATTATGCACATTCTGGTGGATACAGACGATAATGTCAACGAGCTGTTAATATTTTGTCCCTAAAGGCAACCCAACCATTCTCCTGCTTTAAATTATTCAGCGGTTGGTGAATCAGCACAATACTTTAATAATTTATTGCTTTCAGCAGTTCTGTCTCCAACAATCGGCCTACAATATGGACAATAGAACAGAGAGAGAGAGAGAGAGAGAGAGAGGATGGCAATGACAATGACAATGACACTTTATTTTCCAAGGATAGACGGATTAGTTGCGCAGACCTGTCTTACATCTTGTCCTTGCTACTCTACACACACACACACACACACACACACACACACACACACACACACACACACACACACACACACACACACACACACACTGTCTTCTATACACATGCTGCTGTAGGCAGGAAGAAAACATCCGTCTCAGGTCTTTTTCGATGGTTCTTTGTTTGTTGTTGTTTTTTGGTTGTTGGTGTTGTTATTGTTTTTTTGTTTGTTTTGTTTGTTTGTTTGTTTTGTTTTTTGTTTGTTTGGTTTTTTGTTGTTTTTTTGTTGTTGTTGTTGTTGTTTTTTGTTGTTTTTTTTTGGGGGGGGGTGTTCTGTTTTGTTTGCTTTTTGTCGTTTGTTTGTTTGTTTGTTTAGGGGCGGAATATTTTGTTTGTTTCTTGTTTCTTTTTGGGTTGTTGTTGTTGGGTTTTTTGTTTTTTTGTTGTTGGTTTTTTTTGTGTTTGTTTGTTGTTGTTGTTGTTTTTTTTTTTTTTTTTTTTTTTTTTTTTGGGGGGGGGGGTTGGGGTTTTTTGTTTGTGTTTTTGTTTTGTTGTTTGGTTGCTGTTTTTATTTATTTGTTTGTTTGGTTTTTTTGTTTGTTTGTTTGGTTGGGTTTTTTTTTTTTGTTTGTTTGTTTTTTTTTGGGGGGGGGGGGGGGTGGATATGGAAGTCAGATGCCGGAGTTTTATCATGCTCTTCTGTTTTGCATTATGCATATTTTGCAGGTCCATTCTACTTCTTGGAACAGTTACGCTCGTCTACATCTTGGAAGGTTGTTTCGGCAATCCAGACAATGCTGTACTAATTTCCGGTAACGTCAGTCTGGCGGCCATTTTTCCGGTGAATGATGGGATAGGAGCTAACGGCTCTTGCGGCCAATACCTGACGTCCAGCATACAAAATCTACAGGCGGTCAAATGGTTCGTTGATGAGCTCAACAGAAACGACTACGTTCCTGGTGTCACCATTGGTCAGTAAAACTTATCGTAGTGAATTCCAGAAGTGCAAACACATTGCCCGTTGTATATGAGGGGTGTGCATATCATAAAAGAGAAAAGGCGAAAAATAGATTGATTGACAGACCAACGGTCTTACTAACTTACGGATAAACGGAAGGGCAAACGGAAAGATCAATGAATGGATGGATAGTCTCTTTTGCTAAATAAGGAAATTTGGATCCCACAAGAGGGGGGGGGGGGGGGGGGGTAACGGGTGATTGTGGGAAAACGGAGTTATTGGTATCAAAGGAAAGCGCAATAAAAGTCGGTGGTATTAAATTTATTTGTACAGCACGGCATACGCTTGAGATATGCCTGCTGGAAAATTGTTGAGAAGCTGCCTTTTGAGAAAATGCCTGGTAAAAGTGTGAGACACTGGAATCGTTCCAGTATGGCGTGTTTGTAGTAGAATCTCGTTTTTACATGTTTGTGAGTTATGTTCAGGATTGAAACTTTCATATGGTTTGTATTACTTGTCTAAAGACTTTAAATTGGAAAACACTCAAAATCGCAAGAAATTGGCCGTCATCTGGTTTTGTTGTTGTTTTTCTTTTTCTTTTGTATTTTCGGTTTTGTTTTGTGTTGTTGTTGTTGTTGTTGTTGTTGTTGTTGTTGTTGTTGTTTGTTTGTTTGTTTGTTTGTTTGGTTGGTTGGTTGGTTGGTTGGTTGGTTGGTTGGTTGGCTTTTGTCGATTTTTGTTTATTTGTCTGTTAATTGTTTGTTGTTGTTGTTGTTGTTGTTTGGGGTTTTTAAAGTGAAAGTTTCTCCTTGTCTTTCAGATCTCTACATACAGGCGCACTCACACATTCAGCTGTCCCAAAACATTAGTTAGATTCTGTGAAGCATGGTAAACATGTAATATGAGTGATATTAAACTGAAGCATAGTGATAATGGCAGTATTCGAACTTGGTCTTTTCCCCTCTTGGTGTTTTATTCCTCTGCAGGCCTGGAGGTGTACCGCTCGTGTAGAAACCCAGAGAAAGCGGTTCAGTCAACCGTGTCACTCCTCCAGAAATACGATGGTGATGGAGGCAACCCTGGACAGTCCAGTTCCTTATTCGGTAACAACCCTACTCTATTTCATTGTGCCGATCCTCAATTGTTTTTGTTTTTACATTATTTACTGTTTTGGCGTTGTTGTTGTTGTTGTTGTTGTTGTTGTTGTTGTTTCTGTCTTTGGGGTTTTTTGTCCACTACATGATTTTTTTTTTAAAGGACAGAAAAGAAGTGCCCGATTATAGGTGCCTTTCATTGGATAAGTTACTAGTATGCCAGTTGCGGGTGGGTGGTTGTTTGGGAGTTTAACGTCCTTTTACACCACGTATGGGTGATATGAAAGATGGGGCCACGAGAAAATGGCCAGCACAAATATTCGGCCCGAGCAGGGATTCGAACTCACGACCCGAGCATTAAAAGTCATACGCTCCGCCATTCGGCTATCCCTGCTCCCCTAGTATGCCAGTAATAGGTAGATAGTAAAGCTATTTAGTAGTAGCAGTAGTAGTGGTACATGTAGATTTTTTTTTTTTTTTTTTTACTGCCCCAACTCTCTTGCCAGCTCCAGTGGTGTGTTTCTCCCAGGTCATGGGTGGAATCCACGGAGGGCTCGAAAGCCGGGGCAATTTTTATCATGCTTGATGATAGAGATGAGGATGATGGTATGATGGGGAGGAGCAGTAGTATGTTGCTTCTCAGGATCAGGTAACCATTCTCACACAAAAGAGTATTGAAATAAATATCTACTCTTTTTTTTGTGATAAGCGTGTTAGATTAAAGCGTTTGCTTTGATTCATAGGAATCCTGGGTCCACCCAGCACAGCAGAAGCCATGGCGGTGTCACGCTTCATTGGGTCCCTGCCTGCCGACCAGGAGGTGTTCCAGATCAGTGGATCAGCGACAGGTGCTGCACTCAGCAACAAACGGCTCTATCCCAACTTCTTCAGGGTCATCCCGTCTGACAGCACACAGATCCAGGTGAGACGACGAGTTTCAACAATGAAACCCTGTACCATCGGCTTCACTGACGTTAGCCTTGCATTCACAGCCCCGAAGCAAGCATGCCGGCATTTTCGTGGCTACTCGTGTTCTTCCGCGAAAAGTGTACAATACAATACAATACAATAAATCTTTATTATCCCCTTAGGGGGAAATTATGGTGTATGCTTGTTGCGGCAAGGGAGCCAACTCGTGTGGACAATAATGCTTCTGTGCACACTGTGAAATTACACGGTGACTGTGCTGTTGTTTGTTGTTGTTGTTGTTGTTGTTGCTGTCGTTTGTTTGTTTTTTGTTTTTGTTTTGTTTTTCTTCTTAGTTATTAGTTGTCTCAGCTAAGGTGCCGATCAGCCTGTTTTAGTTCAGTACAAATATAACGTCAGTGCAGGTACAGAGTTGACAAGCAACTTTCTTCTATCTCTCCCTTGTGTTTCTAAGCGCATCGAGTGTGCACTTTTCGAACGAGTATTTCTGCGCTAGATAACTGGACGCTGGAGTGGACTGGAATGGAATGGGTTTGATTCTTCTTCTTCTTTTATTGTTCTCTTTTTAATAAATATACACAAACATGGGTACAGTGGCGCATTAACAATACATGTATGATAGAGTTACATAGATTCTATCACATACATGTATGTATAGAAGTATACATACACTATACATACACACCATACATGCCTACATACATACATGTATACATACATGATTCTTGAAGGACATGGTTTGATTCTTGAAGAACTTGCAAGTGACTGGCTCCCACAAAAGAGGGACTATAATGATGTAAGGGTGATTTCGGGCAAAATTAATGGAGTTACTGGTATCACTGAAAAAAAAATGTAGAAAACAAGTTTTTTTTTGTATAAAAATTACATCTGTGGCTTGGTGTAGGCCTGAGATATGTTTGATGAAAACTTGCTGAGAAATTGTTTTAGTTGTTTAAGGACCAGAAAAATGAAAAAAAAAAAAAAAAAAACTCAAGGTCGCGAGTTTGTTTTATGCAAAATGACAGTTTGGAAAAAAAAAAAACAAAAAAAAAAAAAAAAAAAAAGTCATTGAGGTGGTGTATGTATTGCTAGGCTGGGCGTTTTTGAACATCGGCAAACTACCAGCCAATTTTATTTATTTATATACTTATTTATTTTCCCTGCATGGGAAAGATCAGGGTTTTTCTAGAAATTACCCTAGCGGTCGGCTGTTACGACACCGGCATTTTCTGCTACGGAGTAACATTGTTATGTTACAGGTAATGTTACAAGTGATGGAGCAACTCGAGTGGAACTATGTGGCCCTTGTTTTTGATGACGACGACTACGGGAGGTCAGCAGCTAAAGAGTTACGGCGCCTGGCGGAGGAGAAAGACATCTGTCTCCCAATTCTTGCGAGCATGCCTCTTGACAAAAGCACATCGTGGTTTGCACGTAATGTAAGCGCCATCATTGAGGAAGTAAGTTAATTCGTCTTTTGTTCTAACCTCTCTTCTAATTTTTTTTTTTTAAAGTAGGGGACGCTGGATTAGCTTGTGTGAGAAATGCAATGCAAAACTGTTTGCAGCTGGGATAGTATTGTCCCGGCTTTGTTGTATTGAAATAGGTATTCGTAAGTATCCTGCTTTTCACGACAACCAATAATAATAATGACGACAATTTGTATGGCACCTATCCTTTGGGAAGCTCTAAGCGCCTCACAAACAGGGGGGAAGTGTGTGCGTGTGTGTGGGGGGGGGGGGGAGCCGCGCAAGCAACAGACCATCTTGCAGGTAGGCAGGGGTGGTAGAGCCGCCCAAGCAACACAGAATATCTTGCAACAAAAAAGGGGGGGGGGGTACAATAATACAAACAGATAAACAAACACACACTATCAAACACAAATTACCTTCAACACACAGACACAGCTATACTGTCACACACGTGAATAAAATAAAGTAGATGTACAGAGAGGATTGGAGCAGTGTTCTGGTAGTCTATTGTGACTGCTGAAACAAGAAAGTGGCGTTGGATTACAAAACTTCTAGCTGGATGAACGGACAGTGTCGACGAGATCAGGGATGCTTGAGACCACCATTTTAAACCCCAAGCAGTTCTTAAATCTTACGAAGTTACCTTGTTTAATACAAGATGTTCACTCTCCCTAAATCTAAAATTCGGCATGAAAGCCAATAAAGAACTCTGATGCCAACTCCATTGGATTGTATATTTGTCAGGTGAAGCGTAAACATGTCCGCGGCATGGTGATCATTGGAGGCCACGGCACAACACAGGAGCTCATCAGAAGGATGAATGCTGAAGTCAGATTTGTGGAGTTCATTCTCAGCGAGGCCACTGGTCTACAAAGATCAACTATGGAATCCTCCAGTGGCAGCGCTCTTGGGCTTGCTCAGGGTGCATTACTCGCCTCGCCTCAGTATTTTGGAGTCCCTAAGTTTCGAACCTACTGGAACAGCCTTTGGGAAACCAAAACTGTCTTTGTGGAGCAAGCTACTGAAAATCCCTGGTTGGCTGGCTTCTTCAAACAAAAGACCGGATGCACCACGGACATCGGGGCGTGCTGGGATGGCGCACAGCGAGATGATCTGAAACTGTCAACTGTGGACAGTTCTGGAGAAGGTCTAGGTTTGTTCACCTGGTACAACGTCAAAGCAACGGCCGTCATGGCACAATTTCTCAAACAGCTGCACGAAGAAAAATGTGCTGGTACTACAGGACCGTGCACGCGTCTGACGGAAGCAATCAAGAAGCGAGGAGACCTTCTGGCGTCTTTGCGAGGGGCCAGCTTTTCACTGAACGATCTCGGCAGTTCCGTGTCCTCGTTTAGCGACATGACGGTCCAATTTGATGCAAATGGCAACATCACGATACCACAAGGAGAGGCTGAGTACGCTGTCTATAATTTCAGAAAGGAGACTGGCGGAAATAACTTTGTTTTCAAGAAGGTACGTACATCCAGCAACAAAGTTGTAATTTGAAAATTTTGACCAAAACGTACTGAGCTTACTCTGACGGGGTGGAACACTTGAAACGTTTTCACATCGTAAATTGTAACGAGCGAGAAATGCATTGAATTGTTATGGAAATAGCTGCGAATGACTTTTGGCTCACGCTGGTATGAGTGTTTTGACTAAATGTCAATATATTTTAGATTTAAGATGAAATTGAAACGCTTTTCTTCCTCGGCAGTTTCTAGTGACGTTTCAAACTACACCTACAAACATACATAAACACTTCAGTAGAAACGGCATTTTTATTTCCCAGATAGGGGCCTTTGACGACGGCGCCCTGAACATTCAAACTCCAGAGGCGGAGTTTTACAGTGAAGATGGTTCATCCCTGAACTGGGAAGCTCTGCCCAAAGCCCAGTGCCCAGCCGACCGCGACTGCGTCGAGTGCCGGAAAGATCTCACCGACCACGTGGTCTTCAAGGAGGGTGATTTCTACGTAGTCGCCCTGATACCTGTGTACTCCAAGAACCCGACCAACTCCTTGGAGTGTGGTGACATCAATGGTTACTCTGGTGCAGACCTGGTGCAAGCGATCATGTTCGCTGTGGACCAGGTGAAGACGAACGTTGATTTTAAGGTGAGCAGTGTGTTCCCGATTACGCACAGGTGTGTGTATTTGTACTCACAAAACTCTTCAATTGACGCATACATTTGAGAACAGCGCTTCACAGGGGGGGGGGGGGGGGGGACGCACGTTGTTTTTGTCTCGCCGTGACAAACGTTATTTTTCCAACTCTCTCCCGGAAACCCTATGAATGAAAATCGATCTGTAATTAACTAGCAGCGG
This sequence comes from Batillaria attramentaria, assembly GCA_018292915.2. Taxonomy (NCBI): domain Eukaryota; kingdom Metazoa; phylum Mollusca; class Gastropoda; family Batillariidae; genus Batillaria; species Batillaria attramentaria. Next base: position 401,746 of record JACVVK020000444.1, read on the forward strand.
ACACTCGCAGCATGGCATTTCCGCTGAGCCATTGTGCGTAACAGAATCTGATGTATGGGCCCTCCAAATTTACAACAACAAAAATATGGAGAGAAGGTCCCTTGTATTTTCGAATCATAGGGAACACTGGTGAGTGCTAATTATGAAATGATTAACTGTAATGTCTTTGCGACAAAGATGACTGCTCTTCTCTTGCCTAGCGTTAGTCGCGATTGCTGGCTGGATTCCGTACTTTAATTATGCAGGGGCGCCGGAACCGGGGCTGCCCCCCCCCCCCCCCCTTGTACCCGAGCAGGGGGGGGGGGGGGCAAGAGTATCTCCCCCCCCCCCTGGAAAATGAGGTGACTATGGCAAGAGGGGGGGGGGGGGGCAAAGCCATGGTCTTGCCCCCTCCCCTTCCCCTACCCCCCCCTCCCCCTACCCCTGTTCCTGTTCCCTCATCCCACCCAACAGAGAACAGTTTAGCCGTTGCATGAAATATCAAAACGACTTGGCAGAAAGTCGTCTGATAATCACTTCCCCCCCCCCCCCCCCCCCCCCCCGCTTTTCACTTTCTCCGGGCAACGTCCTTCCTTTCACTGGCTCTGGCCTTTCCCCCCTCTGAGATTCTGCCCCCCCCCCCCTCCCCCCAACATCTTCCGGCACCCCAGTTATGGCCTGTTTCCACCAGCTTTTCTTTTCCTGCTAAAATTAGATAGGTAGATGGGGGTGGCTCTGTTCATGTGGCCAAAGGACACAAGTGCACGAAGTCTCAAGATGCCTATGTAATTATTCCCTATTAGCCTGTCAGTTTAGTCACCCCTAAAAATGCCTCAATCTACAAAAAAAATTATCATGAACAGAGGATTCAAGGGCACGAACCTGACAGGAGTTTTTGAATGTCTCCTTTCCGCTCAGGCCTCATTGGAGTGCTGCTAGCCTACTTTCTGTTCAGGCCAGAAAGCCGCTTGGTCCAAATCCGCTCGCGTCGCTGTGGCTGCTCTCCAACGCAAAACGTCCCAGCTTCACTGGCAGCTTGCCTGTCGTTGCGGCCCCCTGGCATGCACCTTGGGCTACAAAGTACAAAAATCACGAAAATCACGCTTTTTCATGACAACAAAAATCATTACAAACTAGCCCAAATGAACACTGCACATGACCCCACGGTTAATTTGTGTCCTTACGCCTGTGACGACACCATTCCGGAAAAGCTACCCGGTTTTTTGTTTGTTTGTTTGTTTTTACCTAAAAGTGTAATGAATTAGTCAAAACAAAGGAACATTCATTTGCTTTCCGTTCTTCAGATCGCCGCATAGTCCAAGCTCATACAGGTTCGATTCAAAACACTTGTATTATGAAGAGATGAATTATGTCCTTCCTAGGGAGTTCTGACTGGGCGAACTGTGGGCCTGGTGGTGATCAACACGTGCGGCACGCCCCTGTTGGTCAGACAGCGGATCCTGGACCTGCACTCCGGCAGACTGACGCTTCCTGACGGACGCAACACCTCCTTCATCGTGCCCAAGATCATGGGTTATGTGGGAGCCTTCTACAGTTCCAACAGCATCGCCGCTTCTGAGACGTTAACCAGCATTGGGAGATCTTATGTGGAGGTTGGTTGCCTTATAAACTACAAATCTGAAAACCAGACTAATGGGAATACTTTACTTTTGATGACTAGACTTTTATTTTAATAGAATACGTATCAGGGTGTGGAGTTCTTCCTGGTTCTCTTGTGTCGCATAGAGAACTCAACAGTCTGAGGAATATTCCACAGTGTGTTCACGCGGGTAGTAAAGGTGAAAATCGGGATAAAAAGCCACCAGGCTGTATTTACAGTTACGACCTGGGAGGGTAGCGGAGTTATGCGGCGGGAGTCCAGCCTTCCAGGGCCCGTATGTAAAAGTCGAGGTTAATTTAACCCACGGCTACGGGCCTAACCCAGACTAGGACAAAAGAACCCCAAAAGCAAAAATTAAATAAAAAAGGAAGCGAAGAAAGGAAGAAAAAAATCTTCTATAACGGCTCAGGCACCTTGCTGAAATGCTGGAATGCTTCCTGATTAAAAAAAAAAAATAACCCTAGAGCTAGATTAGTTCGAGGTTAGACTCTAACCCGGGGCTAAAAGCCCTAACCTCGACTATTACATACGGGCCTAGGTGCTGTTTGAAGGCTATGCCTGCACGAGTTGGTATGGGAATAGACGACTCCACTTGGCAAGCCCCGAGGTCAAAGCCCCACCCCCATGCTCTGCCGTGTATTGCCCCCCCCCCCCCCCCCCCCCCCACCCCCCAAAAAAAATAAATAAATAAATAAATGAATAAATAAATGAATAAATAAATGAATAAATAAATAAAAAATGCACAGTATGTCCATGATGTTATTTCATGGGAAAAGGGGTGATTTCGAGATGAAAGAGATTGACGTAACCACTGCAGGCATTTACGACGGTTTGTCAGCCAAACCGTAATTTCATATGGGGCCGTTGTTGGTCGGTTACTAGCGTCTACCGCATACTGAATCCCGCGCAGCTCGTTAACCGCCTCCAACTGCCCGCGCCCTTTAAGCACGTTTTTGTACCCAGGTGAGCGCCGTCTCCACGTCTCCAGCTCTGAGTGACCGAGTCAAGCACCCTTACTTCATGCGGCTTGTTCCGCCAGACGACACGCAAGCACAGGTCAGGGTTTTTCTTGTGTGTTCAAACTTTCAACTCAAGTTGCCTCAGATAACTTTGAACTGAGTGTAACCATGTGTTTTTTGGTTATTGTGTTTTGGGTTTTTTGGGTTTCATGGGGTTTTTTTGGGTTTGTTGTTGTTCTTGTTGTTGTTTTATTGTTGTTATTCTTGGGTTTGATTAAGATTTGTTGTTGTTGTTGTATGTTTTGTTTTGTTTCGTTTGCTTTGTTTGTTTGTTTTTTGTTGTTTTTTGTTTTGTTTTGTTTTTTGTTTTGTTTTTTTGTTTTTTGTTTTTTGTGTGTTTTTTTTTTTTGGTGGGGGGTATTGATCAGAGCATTTGATAAGTGTCTTTATTTGCTCTTTCTGCGACAGGTATTCCTGGATGTAGTACGTAGCTTGGGTTCAAACTATATCCAGATCATCTACGATGCATCCACGGCCTATGCTACTGGACTTTTCAACGAGGTCATGAAGAGAGTCAGCAGATACGACATCTGTGTTGCCCAAGGCATCCCAATCACCCCTCGGGAAACCTCCAGCGAATACAAATGGATTGTGGACACACTTCGCGACAAAAGTCACGCCAAGCTTGTCATTGTCATTCTCCACGAACTGGAAGTTGAGAAGACAATGGATGCCATCTTACCTCTTCTTACCGATGACAATTTCGTGTTCCTGGGATGCGAGTCGTGGGGAAGACGTCAACAGCTCATCACTGGCAGGACAAAGCTGGAAGGGTCTCTGGTGCTTTCCCTAGAGATCGCTGTGGACCAGGTCTTCAAGAACGAGTTCTCCCAAATAGATCCGAGAGGTGGAAATAATATTTGGCTGAATTACTTCTGGGAGAAACGAAAGAACTGCTACTTCGAAAAAAGCTTCGAGAGGAAAGACAGACAGCCGTGCGAAGATGACATCGCTCACGACTATATGCAAGACACGTGGGCACCGTTCTTCATAAACTGTGTCTACTCTGTTGTCCTGGGATTCAACAAAACTTTGTCCAAGCACTGCAGCGCTAGCCCGACATTCAGAAGCAAGTGCGATGCTTTGACGTCAGAGCGACTTGTGGAGGCGACGAAAGAGGTTCAGCTGGATCTCTACAGCACGGGCAGAAAGGACAAAGTGTTCGACAGTAACGGGGACGGACTGGGCGGCTTCAAGGTCCTGCAGATTGTCAAGGATCTGTCTTCGTCCGATAGCGGACAGATGTTGTACAAGGATGTGAGTGTTCACGTTGGCACACTTTCAGTGTGTACTGCTTCACGAATAAGTGGCCTTGTGAAAGAGCCCGCTGCACATGGCAACATCCGGTAGTCTAGCTAGGGGAGAGAGAGAGGGGGGGGGGGGGGGGTAGGGGCAGTATAAATTTGGTTTGGGGACTCGAAAAAGCGTTCAGAGGGAAGTAATTCATAACGGAAGCTAACTGGAGATGTCGGGAGACTTGCGTAACGGTAGTCGCGGATTGCCTGATAATCAGAACTGTGGCCTTTCATTTTTTTTTCTCTCTTAGCCAATGTTCACTTAACCAATGACTCTTTATTCTGTATTTGTCCAAATATACAGTGTTTCGAGAAGAAGCTCGACAGAGAACATGTTCGTAAATTTTCTTGTGCTACTTAGGTCGGAACGTGGACTTCAGATGGCCTGAATCTGAAGAGCGAACTTCTGAGGTTTGCTGGAGGGTCCGAGTTCAAGTCTGTGTGTCCCAATGAGGTGGAATGCAACAAATGTGTCACAGAGTCGTCACCAACCAACACAAGGTAGGCGTCTCTTTAGGTCCTGTCTTAGACCAACAGGTTGGTGTTGTGGTTGGGGTTTTGTTGTTGTTTTTGTCCACAAGGTTCTCGAAATTACTTGTAATGTCGCATTTTAAATAAATTATCACGCTGTAGATGCGAGGCTTCTTTTGTTCTCGTATGCTTGGATTGATGCTTTTTCTTTTTGTAGATCTACCGTTATCTGAAGAAGGGTCAATGAATTGTTAGGTGCACGGCAATATTGTTCAGTATCTTATTACAATATATTGGTGGGCGTTTTGTTTCCTTTTCTTTCTTTATTGCGAGCGGTTTTGTCTCTATTTGCGTCTTTGTTGTTGATATGGATGATTTGCTTTGTGTGCGGTTTTTGTTTCTGGTTTTGTAGTTGTTATTGTTGTTGGTGTTGTTGTTGTTGTTTCCTGGACGTAGAAATGTAAGGAAAGCAAATGTCGCCAATATTCCTAACTCACTGGATATCAGGGAGCAAATGAACACCCGACTACATAGAATACGAAGGGCCATCTTTGCTGATTTCAGCACGAGCACAAGCACGAGCAGTGACGGTGTTCCTCTTCCGGTGACGATTGGCGTCAGTGTCGCCCTTGGAGTCATCGTTATCGCCCTCGTTGTTACTGTCGTTGTCCTCGTGTGTCTTCGTCGTCGAACGGTTAAGGGTAGGTCGACAGTTTCGGGGTTGTTTAACTCAATCGGGGCGGGACACTTCGGTCAAAGGTTCACGCGTCCCAACGCATCGCCCACGGCTGAACAAATTTGAATTCTCCACCCATTTTTTTTTTCAAATTGTACGCAAATAGATTGAATTGTCAAGTGTGTGTGTGTGTGTGTGTGTGTGTGTGTGTGTGTGTGTGTGTGTGTGTGTGTGTGTGTGTGTGTGTGTGTGTGTGTGTGTAAGTAAAGTTATCTGGAGAGACTTGTGTATATGTAGTCAGTTTACTGTAGTTTCACGGGGGCAGTGTCGAAGCGGCGGCAGCCCCGAGCCACAACAGAGTTACATGTAGCATAAGGAGGGAGGAAACAGTGGTTTAAACCTTTTCATAATCCAACATAAGTCCGAATAGCGGTGGTGAACTGGTATCTCTCTCTCTCTCTCTCTCTCTCTCTCTATATATATATATATATATATATATATATATATATATGCAGTAGTTTTACGTATTCCAGGAAGTTTTGTTTGTGACTTTCCATACTGATGTTAGCATCATAGTCAAAAATCAGTAAAAATATGAGCTGAATACTGTGCTAATTCCTGAATTCTCTCTCTCTCTCTCTTGTTTAACTGTGTTTTTCTCTCTATTTTTGTAGAATTTTTTTGTAGCAAGTGCAAGTTGGAAGACAAGCACATGTGCTTAATACTTTAATCCTTGTAAAATAAAGAGAATTCTTTCATTCTCTCTCTCTCTCTCTCTCTCTGAAAAATATTTGGTTTCAGGCTTTTAAATAGCATTTCGGTATACTAAGTAACAGAAATGCGTACCGTTTTACCAAGGAAGCAATAATGTTAACAACAAAATCTAGTGAGTTTGGTAATGACTTTGTTATGTTGCGTATGACAGATCCGTTGTGGCTTATGGACCTCGACAGTCACCCACGCCGAACATTACAGAGTCCGCCTGGAGGTTAGAAATGAAAAACAGTTTCTTGGACTTTTCAGTTTTTCCTTTCAAAGATCTTAATCAGTATCAATGATCGGAAGAATGAAGTAAACGTTTAGGGGTTTATCCAAAATACATTCCCTGTCAACAGCAAATTTAATCCTGCTGTCTCCTAGCAAGGCATCTGGAAGAAAACTTAAACACCCACCCACTCACCTTTGATCATTGTTATTCAGAAGCGGGTGGATCGGTGGGTGTTTGGGTGTTTAACGTCCTTTTCCACCACATAGGGTGATATCAGAGACGGGGCAACGATGAAAAAGCCAGCACAAATATTTGGCCCCAGCCGGGATCGAACTCACGACCCGAGCATTAGAATTCCATATTCAGAAGCGACACCACCACTCACGAAAAAAAAAACTTGAAACTAGCGCTATGTTCTGTTTCTCACTGGAACTTAAACCGTACTGTTTGCCCTGCACGCATACTGTACTGTGCATCTTCCATCGTATTATATTGCAGACCCGACAAGACAGAATGATTACACCAACGACACGACGGCGAAGAGCTTGAACAGGGGCATGTCCAACAGAAGCCTGCCACTGCCAGGGGACATGTCTGATAGAAGCCTGCCTCTCGGCATGTCCAGCAGCAGGTCCCAGCTCCCGATTATCGTCCCGGACGAGCCTCAGCCTCAGGGCGCTCAGAGCATGTCCTACAAGGATCTGCGTCAGAAGGAGGAGTCGCGAGTCTCACTGGAGAATCCTTATGATCTCCCGACTGAGCGCCTGTCTGCTGCGCACACATACTTCACCCATACGTGAAGGAGTTAGGCAGTCATTGCCTGCTGAAATTAGACGAGAGTGGGGCGGGTTTTTTTGTTTTTTTAATTGTATTTTTTTGTTTTGTTTTATTTTGATTCAGTTTGTTTGATTTCCAGCATATCCACTGTAATTTTTTTTTTTTGTTTTTTTTTGTTTGTGGGGGGGGTTGTTTGCTTGCTAGTTGTTGCTTCTGTAGTTTTTATAGGTTATTTGTTTGTTGGTTTTTCGTGCCACTTTTGGGGGGGGGGGGGGCTTTTATACGCAGAAGGGGGGTGGAGGTGGGGGTGGGGTGGGGTGGGGGTCCCCTGCCGGAGAATCCCTTCCCCTATCACCCCTATCCTCTTTCCTTTTCCACCAAAGTGAGGTTTTTTTTTGTGTGGGTTTTTTGTTTCGTTGTTTGTTTTTTTTGTTGTTTTGTTTGTGTTTTTGTTCGGGTGGGTGGGGGATGGGTGGGGGTGCTTTGTTTGCTTGCTTGTGTCTTCTTTGTGACAGAGACTGTGTAAAATTTGTGTTCGTGAAAATCTTTATTATTTCTAATGTACTAACCCACCACCCACCTCACCCCATTTTTTCCAACGTTAATTTTTTCCTTTTGCTTGTCTGTTCAAAGCATTTGGATTTCCTCCCCGCGAATTTCAGGAGGAGGTTTGTTTGTTTGGGATTTCTTTCTTTGCTTTATCTTGCATCTACACTATTTCCATAGAAATATGCTTTTTGATACTTGATTAAACATTCTCACATTTATGGATCCCTGTGATTTCTACACTCGTCTTGATGTTTGTGCTGATTTCTTTAAGTAAGCCTTCCCGTTATACGCTGATCTTGATTTCGTGATATGCTTGCTTGTTCGTCTTTCCAAATCGCAAAGGAAACAAATGGATTTTACTGTACCAGATGTATGTGGACATTTCTACGTCTTGCAGACAGTTAAACTCGGAAAGCAGCTAAGGCAGAAAAAAAGTACATAAACCAGACCAACTCTCAAATGATTTATGTAAGCAATAATCTGTCTGCTAAATACATTGCAAAAACTGTTGCTGAAATTTGATTTTATCGACAATAAAAAAAAAATATGCACATATTCTGTTGGAGTCATTTTAGTAAATATACATGTATTATAATGAAGGGTTTGGCTGTTTGAATTCATATAAACACGATGTATCAACGATATTTGAATTCATATAAACACGATGTATCAACTACTCTGGCGCGCAAGCATAAAAGAAGCTAGCGTCTGCCGTTTGAGAACTCGCGGCACTTTGTACTGATTGGATGAAGTGTCAGTTGTGCTGATCACGTGGTCGCGCAGTTCCCGAAACGCACCGCGACGAACCACGTGCACTTGTGTGACGTCAATGCTGCCTTTCGTGCGGAATGATGAGTACACTTCGCTTTTATTGCGCAGGGAGATGTCAACCTGAAAGGGAAAAAAAAGTCGGCTGGTTTTATATTCAACGGAGATTGATACATTACCCACCGCCCCCCTCTTCCTTCTCTTATCACTTTTTCTCTCCCATTCACTCACTCTGGACGCTCCTCCCTCAGTCCCCATCTCGTTCATTGTCCCCACTTTGAAATCACTTTCCGCATCAGGCAGATGTCAACTCCATTCTTTTCCTTCAATGCAGAAATACTGTTACTTTCGCTTCTTCTGTTTGCAAATCACCGGTGTATTTGAAAACACTATCACCATCAGCAAGAATAACCTTTAGGGTCGAAATGCCACCGGGTTCCTGATCCAGTAAATTAAGAGAGTATTTGAAATCAAAACCATTCCTGATCCGGTAAATCAAAGGAGTTTTTGAAATCAAAATCATTCCATGATCCAGTAAATCAAAGGAGTTTTTGAAATCAAAATCATTCCATGATCCAGTAAATCAAAGGAGTTTTTGAAATCAAAATCATTCCATGATCCAGCATAAGATAAAGAGTATTTGAAGTCAGCACCACAGTAAGATCAGAAAAACCTACCGGTAAACCAAGAGAGAATTTGAAATCAAAACCATTCCTGATCCTGTACATTAAGAGAATATTTGAAGTCAACACCACGGTGAGATCAGAAAAACCTACCATCTGTTTCTGTGCCTCTGACAGATGAACGTTACCACCTTCTGCGTTCTCAAGCTCTACAAACACGTGATAACAAGGCTTGTCGCTGGCACGGGCTGAAAATTAAAGAGAAATAGAAAAGCGACTGTACAGGTCTACCGTCAATCTGGAAACAAACGGACATACAAGCGCTATGGATTTTATTAATCCCGAAAAGGGAAATTGCTTTTTTTGTCCAGCATAAGCAACAAACATATTCAAAATTAAGACTTTAACAGGCGTTCAGGCCTTCCTCTGGATCATCGCAAATACTATAATCAAAATCGTTTCAATACTACACGGAATAGTCTTTGGGTATACATTTTCCTGCATGAAAAAATACAAATCGGCGTGACTGTGTACATAATAAGAGTAATAATAATGATGATAATAATAATAATAATAAATATTGTATAGGCGCTTTAACCCATTCCGTGAATCGGCTCAAAGCGCCGCGAACTGAACCCAACACGCACGTTCACGTGAATCACACGCATGCTCTCACACACTGGACATAAACACATCACAATCACATGGTGCGAAGGGTCAGCTCAGCTATTTAAATTTCGGAATTTAGAAATTGCATTTATTTTTCAAATTTGGTGGGCTGAACATTTCCAAAGCAGAGGGGGAGGAAACCGGAGTACCCGGAAAGAACCCCCGACGATCGGCCCGAATGAACGGTGCCACATACGAGAAGGAAAAATTCTTTGCCCCGAGTTGGACAGCGTTACCCAAACAGGTAGCGTTACCCAGATTTGGACTGTTCATTTGTTGCATTCTTAAACAAGCACGCACACGCACACACACACACACACACACACACACATACACACACACACACACACAGTCACACAGTTTCAGTTATATGCAGACTGAAACAGTGAGATGCTAATACAAGTTCAGGTACGCACACTAAAATAATCAGATGCTAGTACATAGACAAGCTTACACCCGAGGTCGCTGGCTGAGTCCTCAAGCGTGACACTCTCGGCACAACAGTAATCCACGAGCGTGATGCCATTCCACTGAGACACCGCGGCACTCAAAGCCTCGTAGAACAGTTGCTCCGATGTCTTCTCACCTCGGACGTTGAGGAACTGCCCGAGCCTGTACAAAAGACATGACTGCCTCACTCACTGCCTTACTTCTCACTAGGATTTAAAGTAACAGCTTACATACAGACACGCGGAAGGTACACGTGAACACATGTCGGCATACACGTGTACGTGTCAGGGCCTGCATGTAAAAGTCGGGGTTAGGGAGTTTAGCCCCGGGTTAGAGTCTAACCTGGAACTAAACTAGCTCGAGGGTTAAATTTTGTGGGTTTTTTTTTTGTTTTTGTTTTTTATCAGGAAGCGTGTTTGTTTGTTGTTGTTGTTTTGTTTTGTTTTTTGTTTTGTTTTTTAATCAGGAAGCGGGTCCATTCCAGCAAGGTGCCTATGCCGTTATAGTCCTGAGGATTTTTGTCTTTCTTTCTTCGCTTCCTTTTCTTAATTTAATTTTGCTTTGGTGTTTCTTTTGTCATAGTCTGGGTTAGGCCCGTAGCCGTGGGTTAAATTAACCTGAGTTTTACATACGGGCCCAGAAGTATAAGTAATCAAAAAGTACCTCACTTTAATCTCTACAACCGTGATCACCTTGCATCGATTCATTTCTTGGGTTCAACAACAAACCGCTTCCATTGTGAGATTTTCTCCATTCAAATAATCAGACAAGTGGCGGGTGGGTGGGTGGGTGTTTGGGAGTTTAACGTCCTTGTCCACCACATAAGGTTGATACCAAAGACGGGGCAACGAGAAAACATGCCAGCACACATATGTGGCCCAAGCCGGCGGGATTCGAACTCACGACCCGAGTATTGAGAGTCCAATGCTCTACCATTCGGCCACCCCGGCTCCCCAGACAAGTGGCAGTGTTTGGTCTGCGTCATCATACGTTGAACAGACCATTTCAATTCATACCGTTTACTAAAGGCAACTTATGTTTTGGAACTTGTGAGTGCGCTTGTACGCTCGAAATACTCAATAGTATAGCTCACAGTGGGATACAGAGTTCAGTGTTTACACCGTGCGCGAGCGACCGAACATTTAAGTTTGACCACTGTTGTGGAGGACACTCGCCGGCAGTTGTATTAACCGCGTCAGTTGGTACGCCTCTTTTGGTTCAGTGGCAGCACTTGATGGCCTGTCACTGTGCAGAGCCCGCATGTAAAACTCGAGGTTAATTTAACCCACGGCTACGGGCCTAACCCAGACAAGGACAAAAGAAACCCAAAAGCAATATTAAATAAAAAAGGAAGAGAAGAAAGAAAGACAAAAATCCTTCTATAACGGCATAGGCACCTTGCTGGAATGGACCCGCTTCCTGATCTAAAACAGAAAAGAACAGAAAATTTAACCCTAGAGCTAGTTTAGTTCGAGGTTAGACTCTAACCCGGGGCTAAACTCCCAAACCCTGACTTTTACATGCGGGCCCTCAGGTGACTAAGCTATGCTGGACATCACCGAAACAGCTGAAAACGATCAGTTCTAAAATCTAAGAACTGGGCCCTTTAAACTATGTGCCAACTGCAAATATATTAACCAATGCAAAGATAAAACCGTAATGTCCATTAATAATGCATTCTGACCTGTACAAGAACTCAACGACTGGACACTGGTTGTAAAAACCCGTCACCCTGACGACATCACCCAGACGGTAGCGACACAGGCCGGACACGTTAGTGAGCACAACTTCGTACGCCGCATTCTTCTCTACCTGTGAATGAATGAATGAAAACATTTAGCACTGACGGCAGTCAGTAGAATTTACGTTTGCTAGCCGTAGCGTAGTACATAAACCGACCTTGTTTTGCAACATAACTTATGCTTTCTTTGTCTTGGGGAGCCAGGACTGCCGAATGGTAGAGCGTATGCTTTCTTTGCCTTGGGGAGCCGGGACTGCCGAATGGTAGAGCGTATGCTTTCTTTGTCTTGGGGAGCCGGGACTGCCGAATGGTAGAGCGTATGCTTTCTTTGCCTTGGGGAGCCGGGACTGCCGAATGGTGGAGCGTATGCTTTCTTTACCTTGGGGAGCCGGGACTGCCGAATGGTGGAGCGTATGCTTTCTTTGCCTTGGGGAGCCGGGACTGCCGAATGGTGGAGCGTATGTTTTCTTTGCCTTGGGGAGCCGGGACTGCCGAATGGTGGAGCGTATGTTTTCTTTGCCTTGGGGAGCCGGGACTGCCGAATGGTAGAGCGTATGCTTTCTTTGCCTTGGGGAGCCGGGACTGCCGAATGGTAGAGCGTATGCTTTCTTTGCCTTGGGGAGCCGGGACTGCCGAATGGTAGAGCGTATGCTTTCTTTGCCTTGGGGAGCCGGGACTGCCGAATGGTAGAGCGTATGCTTTCTTTGTCTTGGGGAGCCGGGACTGCCGAATGGTAGAGCGTATGCTTTCTTTGTCTTGGGGAGCCGGGACTGCCGAATGGTAGAGCGTATGCTTTCTTTGTCTTGGGGAGCCGGGATTGCCGAATGGTGGAGCGTATGCTTTCTTTGTCTTGGGGAGCCGGGATTGCCGAATGGTGGAGCGTATGCTTTCTTTGTCTTGGGGAGCCGGGATTGCCGAATGGTGGAGCGTATGCTTTCTTTGTCTTGGGGAGCCGGGATTGCCGAATGGTGGAGCGTATGCTTTCTTTGTCTTGGGGAGCCGGGATTGCCGAATGGTGGAGCGTATGCTTTCTTTGTCTTGGGGAGCCGGGATTGCCGAATGGTGGAGCGTATGTTTTCTTTGTCTTGGGGAGCCGGGATTGCCGAATGGTGGAGCGTATGTGTTCTTTGTCTTGGGGAGCCGGGATTGCCGAATGGTAGAGCGTATGTTTTCTTTGTCTTGGGGAGCCGGGATTGCCAAATGGTAGAGCGTATGTTTTCTTTGTCTTGGGGAGCCGGATTGCCGAATGGTAGAGCGTATGCTTTCTTTGTCTTGGGGAGCCGGGATTGCCGAATGGTAGAGCGTATGTTTTCTTTGTCTTGGGGAGCCGGGACTGCCGAATGGTAGAGCGTATGTTTTCTTTGTCTTGGGGAGCCGGATTGCCGAATGGTAGAGCGTATGTTTTCTTTGTCTTGGGGAGCCGGGACTGCCGAATGGTAGAGCGTATGTTTTCTTTGTCTTGGGGAGCCGGATTGTAGAACGGTAGAGCGTATGTTTTCTTTGTCTTGGGGAGCCGGGATTGCCGAATGGTGGAGCGTTGGACTTTCAATGCTCGGGTCGGTCGCGAGTTCGAATCCCGGCTGGGGCCAAATATTTGTGCTGGCCTTTTCTCGTCGCCCCGTCTTTGAT
>JACVVK020000444.1:420000-435000 GCA_018292915.2 Batillaria attramentaria
TGTGCTATCGGGGAACCGCCTAAGATTGCTTCCCTTGACTATGCTGTACAAGAAGCGGACCGTCACCATTGCCTCAGTGTACCACACAGCTCGATCCAAATCACAGTGATACCTGGCAGTACACGTAGATCTACAGCTTTATGTTGTGTCGTAATCGTGTCATGTTAGTCTCCTTACCCTTTCCAAAGTACGCAAAGACAGCTCCAATCCATGTGTCCATCGCCATGTTGCACCAAACGTCGCTGCCGGCTGACGCCGGCCGGCTCACTCAGTGACACAGAAACCGTGACTGTCAGTGAGGATCAATACAAGCACAGTCACACGCGTGGCCCACTTAGCCGTTACTCCGAAGCGCGCTTCAGTGCCACATACTGTGACGCTGCCTTACCGTGAACACTTTTACGTCACGAAGTAATATTTGTAGTACGATAAGACGGTAGTAGAACATATTTTTTCCATTTTGGATACCGGTCGAGCTGCTTTCCATTGGAGTTACTTCCCCCACACAATTTACAGATCTAGGGGAAATCACTCAATCTTCTCACGGGAAACCACTCCGCTGTGCAAAATGGAGATTTCATTCTGTTGTTATTATTGTGGGGGTTTTTTTGTTTGTTTGTTTGTTTGTTTTGTTTTGTTTTGTTTTGTTTTTGCTGCCGCTACTGCTGTTGTTGGGTTTTATTGTTGTTTTGTTTTGTTGTTGTCGGTTTTGTTTGAGTTTGTTTGTTTGTCCGAAATTTCGTGTTTTCTTCCCTAGCAATCAGCATGCCTTCACATTCGATTTCTGTGGTAATCCTTCCGTCCAGTTTTTGCGTCAAAGTCTTTCATCATTGTTGGTTGTCGACCTCTCGGGACCAAAATGAAAAGGAAGATTGCGTGCGAGAACCTGTTAGGTGGCTTGTTGCGGGCGCGGGAACACGTGTCTAGGCCATGTAAAGGGGACAAGGGGTTATGGGGGTCTCGCGAGACTGACGCGGAAATAAGGAGGATCTGTCATACACACGCCCTAAGAAATATGGCGTAAATAATTCCTGTGGGGAGTCCGCAATTTGTTTGACTAGAGAGACACAGAGAGAGTTGACTCGGTCGGTGAGAGTTGCAACTCAGGATCAATATCGGAACAAGTAGGACCGGGAATGACTGTGTCAAGCAGTGTTTGGTACTGTGACAAATAAAAAAGGCTTTAGAACGGGCTAAGTTTACCACGACCACCTACCTGTGAACATGCAAGCACGATTCCTGGTGTTTGTTTGTTCGTTGTACTAGAAGCTACCAGGAAGAAATGGTTTATCTGACACTAGGAGTACGTAAAAAACACGCGAAATAATTTGACTATGTGTGTGTGTGGGGTGTGTGTGTGTGTGTGTGTGGGGGGGGGGGGTGATCTCAAATCGGCTCGCCTTGGCGAAGTGATGTTACAGTGCACACACACAAACACACTAACAAACACACACACGGCTGATTACGATCGGTCAGAGGGATCATGAACAGAGGACGTTACCTTAATAATAAGAACAGTAAATGCAGGGGATAGTACCGGGTGCTAAATCGGGGGAGTGAGCCACGGGTCAGAAAGGTGGGACAGACACGGGGAAGGTTCAGAGAGGTTAAGTTCGCGAAGGGGAGGATACGCGAGGTTTATTTGGTGAGGTTTATTTGGTGTGTGTGTGTGTGTGTGTGTGTGTGCGTGCGTGCGTGCGTGCGTGCATATATATATGTGTGTGCGCGTGCGCGCACACACGCACACACACACACACATGTGCGAGCATCATGTGTTAGCCATTCAGTGCAAATGAAGGGAAACAAACGCGGATGCAGACTTTCCTGTTTTACCCGTGTATGACTGACTGACAAAACCAATTCTCCCAGCATCCCAAGTAACGGATGACATACGCTCATCCGATTTGTCAGCTCAATTATTCGACCATCTTTCCTTCAGTCTGCGTCAGGATCAACTGTTAATGCATTCAGACTGGCTCCTGCATATTCCGCAGAACCATACGCCGGGTTGCCAAGCAGCGTGAGAGTGTGAATTCTGACGACAGGAATATGAGGAAATCTACGTGCGCTTGCTTGCTTGAAGTTTGTTTGTTTGTTTGTTTGTTTGTTTGTGTAACGTCCTTGTCCACCACATAAGGGTCATACCAAAGGCGGGGCAACAAAAAACAAAAACACAAACAAACCACTACCACAATATTTAGGCTCCTCGCCGTCTGAGATTCGAACTGAACTCACGACAACAGCATAGCGATTGCACCATTAATGTAACCATATCCTAACTTTAACTCTAACCCTAACCCTAACGAACCACTAGCACAATATTTAGGCTCCTGGCCGGCCGAGATTCAAACTCACGACAACAGCATAGCGATTGCACCATTAAACTAAACCGAATCCTAACTTTAACCCTAGCCCTAACTTAACCCTAACCCTAAACCTAACCCTAATGGGCGAAATACGTAACTACCAACTAAGCGCGCCTGCTTTGAGATAGTCAGCCCCACTGGGCCATAGCCTGCCGGGCAGCGCTATCGGTCACCTCGCCTTTTGCTCTACGATCAGCTTTGTGTTGTCTAAGTGGTATCGAAGTGTAAAGCCTGCTCTTAACTGGGCACTGCGGAAAGCCACAGTGCTGGACACAGTTGTGATTTGGGGGGTTTCCGCCGTTGTGGCGTCATCAGTCACAGCAACCTGGACTGATTTCAAATAGCCACAACTGTGATTGTGGTTTCCGCAACAGATTCTCAGTGACTGGCTCTACTACGTCACTCGGCGCGCAAACTGACATGGCGGACAGTGCATCTTCACTCGGTTTGTCACCGAGCACAGCTGTGTTCAGTTTTGTAGTTAGTAGACACCCCGAGCGCAACGACCGTGATGTGCGCGTGTGTGTTTCGCGCGAGGCTGTGCCCACTTAAGAGCAGGCTTTAGACGCCCCTCAATCGGCAGCTCAAAAAAAAAAAAAAAAACCGATTTGTAACCCGAGACACTCACATCGGAAGATGAATCCTGCTTTCTGTGAAACTGGTTTGCTGTGCAATAGACGCTCCACTCGCCAAGCCACGAGGCTCAGTAAAGTCCCGTCTTTTTACTCTGCCGTGTCATTGGCAAAATACACTAGGTTTGCCAGGCCACTGCATGCGATTGTGTTGATGTGCTCATTATGCGGCGGGGCGCAATTGGATGAATTCTGGGGGCTCGACCCTTATCATTGACAGGGGTGAAGTCGTCCGTTCTCCGCGAAAACTGTACAAACTAAAACCCCCAACGCAAACCAATTACAGCGGGAAACTCGATAATGTGCATGGGCTATGATCGTTCGAGCTTCTCTCTCACAAAATTTTTTAAAAGTGTGCCACCATGGAAACCGTTTAAAGAGCTTCTGTTTCCAAATGTTGACACTGGCATCGCGCACTGTTTTCACCAGTCGGAGTAGTGTTTGTCAAAACGCAACACTTTCGGGTTATGCCAGTCTCGTACCTTAAAAGCATCGCCGATTATGTATTTATGAATACATGTATTTTTCTCGGTAAGGGCCTAAGCACCGACTCTGAAGATGTTACGCGCTTTCTTTAAAGTTTTTTTTTTTTTTTTAATTCTGTTTTTGGTGTATATATTATTCAGTGACAAAGACAAGTACAGCATGCATGCATTATATGCTTGAACATGAACTTGAACTGAGTGAACTGACATGAACGTGAACTGACTTAGCATTTGAGTAGCGTCATGACACAGTCATGAGCCATAGGGAGTATGAAACAGCTGTCAAAGGATCGAGTCATCATCATCATCATCATCATCATCTCTCTCTCTCTCTCTCTCTCTCTCTCTCTCTCTCTCTCTCTCTCTCTCTCTCTCTCTCTCTCTCTCTCTCTCTCTCCGATAAACTACAGATTTTGTTGTTACAGAAGAGGCTATGATCTGAACGTTGCCATGACCATTTCAATCATAACCAAAATTTAAGAAGGCCAGAGAGTGCCCCCCCCCCCCCCCCTTTACGTCGTGCGCCAAGGGGAGCGAATAACTTGACTCGCTGATGCAAAAGACGAAGAGTGCTTGGGGTCTTTCATGCGTACGCCAGCAACGCCTTGGAGTCGTTCTCTCGGAATGACTGATACGATTGAGCGTGTTACAGTGGGGCGTAGTGACTGACTAGACGCGGCTGGTCATAGTCATACGCACGTGTCTTTTCACCGCAATTAGCATCCTTTTCTTCGGATTAGGGTCTGTGTGAGAGTCTCTCCATGCGTTAACCTGACCCGGTCAGCCCGGCCGCTAGCGAGTGGTGAGTTTGATTCACGCGTTGGCCGTTGGCCACCACTGCATTCTGCTGATTCAGCGCTAACGAAACCTTCCTGTCCTGGCCAGGAACCAGTGTCCGGCCGGTTCCTGGTCCATGTGCGCCGCCGACGAATGAGCCACTGAGTCCAACACATAAAAAAAAAATAAAGCGTAAGACGCTTTGAAGCAGGTGGTAGTGGCATGGAGGTTGTGATGGGGAAAAAGGGGGATGCGGAAGGGGGGGGGGGGCAGTGGGGGGGGGGCAGTGGGGGGGGGGGGGGCAGTGGGGGGCAGTGGGGGGGGGGGGGGGGGCTCAGTGTGTGTGTGTGTGTGTGTGTGTGTGTGTGTGTGTGTGTGTGTGTGTGTGTGTGTGTGTGTGTGACGGTGTGTGTGTTCTGCCAATCTTTAACTCAAATTTCCAGATTGCCGGCATCACACGGGGGGGGGGGGGGGGGGGGGGGGGGGGGGGCTCAGTGTAGTGTGTGTGTGTGTGTGTGTGTGTGTGTGTGTGTGTGTGTGTGTGTGTGTGTGTGTGTGTGTGTGTGTGTGTGACGGTGTGTGTGTTCTGCCAATCTTTAACTCAAATTTCCAGATTGCCGGCATCACACTGGGGGGGGGGGGGGGGGGGGGCTCAGTGTAGTGTGTGTGTGTGTGTGTGTGTGTGTGTGTGTGTGTGTGTGTGTGTGTGTGTGTGACGGTGTGTGTGTTCTGCCAATCTTTAACTCAAATTTCCAGATTGCCGGCATCACACTGGGGGGGGGGGGGGGGGGGGCTCACTGGGGCTGAGGCCGTATCTTTGGAAGAATTGCAATCGCATTTGTGAGTGCGCGTATGCGCTCGAAATACTCTGTAGATCTATGAGAGATTTGAATGTAACACACTATTGCCTTTGCAGCGTGTGCGAGCGAAAATTCATATTCTTCTGCTCGACGTTTGCTCGCTGACTTCTGCATATTCGCGTCGCGTAAAATGAGTCTTCGGCTGGCTCAGCCCCAGTCTCTGTGAGACGCTGTCACTGTGCAGATGCAGTAGTACGATGTTAGACACTCCCATAACAGCTAAGACAAAGTTACAAGCCTAGACTGTGGCAGGTATGTCTAAAACATGAGCGCCGGGACAGGTGTGTCGAATGTATGAGAGACAGGTGTGTCGAATGTATTGGAGACAGGTATGTCGAAAGCCGGTATGAGCGCAGACAGGTATGTTGAAAGTATGAAAGACAGGTATGTCGGAAGTGTGAGAGACAGGTCTGGGTGTTTGGGAGTTTAACGTCCTTTTCCACCACGTGTTGGTGGTATCAAAGACGGGGCAAAGAGAAAAAGGCCAGCACAAGTATTTTCCCCCAGCCGGGTTTCGAACTCACGACCCGAGTATTGGAAGTCCAACGCTCTACCATTCGGCCACCCCGGCTCCCATAGGTATGGCAGGTACGAGCTTAAAGCATAAGCATAAGCATAGACTTACAGGAATACGGGCCTTTAATATCGATCGGATACATTCTGCTCATCACGTTAATTCGCTACTATATAGCCCAGCTGTAGCCAGCTAAACTGTTAATTGAAAGTGCTATGAGTACTGAGGGACATTAGACCTCCCTGCATTCAACATTAGAAACAAGAGATAAATAAATGAAGTGTTGCCGTTGTCAGACAGTTCGGACTTCACCCAGTGAGAGAGCGAGTGGGCGAGCATTTATGCAGTATTCTTGAAGCCGGCTGCAAAAGCACCTATCAGAAAGCGTTTTGAAAAAGAATAATCTATCTTAATGGCAGTAGAGCTCTAAACGCAACACACTGGCATTTGCTGGCCGTGTCAGTAGACCCAAAACTCTCTTAGTCAACTATGTGACAAAACTGTTGGGAGACGATGCGCGTTTCTGTTTGCTCAAGTCCAGTCTGTGAGAGGTTGGAACTGTGTGGCGTGTGTGAGAGTGGTAAGTGCCACGCGGACGCCATCAGAACATCTGCCAGCTATTGTTAAGTCTAGAAAATGATGGTCTGTGGGCCGTTAAATGGTCGAAGAGGAAAGATACATCCATGAGCCGCTTTTATATTCTGCATGGGATGGTCGGTGGTCTAGTCGGTAAGATTTTGTCACCTATGCAAAAATTCAGGTTCGAGTCGCACTCGGAGCGACGATTTCTTTTCTTGTATGTGGCACTGTTCATTCGGGCCGACAGTTGAGGATTCTCTCCGGGTACTCCGGCTTCGTCCCTCACTGCTTTGGAAATGTTCAGCCCACAAACATTCAAAATAAATGCAATTCTAAAATTCAGAAACTTAACTTGCTGAGCTGGCCCTTCGCATCACGTGGTTGTAATGTGTTCATGTCCAGTGTGTCAGAGAATGCGTGTAGGTTCACGTGAGCGTGCGTGTTGGGTTTACCTCGCCGCGCTCTTAGCCAAATATTTGGGATGATAAAGCGCCTACATTAATGCGTTTATTAATCAGTTAATTAATGAAATAGGGATGGATTCGAGATGGGCCAGTGTGCCTGCGTCAGTCCATATTACGAGCCAAGACCATTTTGACCCTCACAGATACATTATTTACTGGGAAGCGATCAACGCCGTCCTGCGTTGTCAGTGCTGATATCTTCCTTTTTAGGAAGGGTTGCGCTTGTATCAGGCACTCAGTTTAGCATCGATCATTGTCACCAAATCTTCCTGTGACCGGAGACGTAGCTTTGCAATGACAAAACCTCGATCGGTCATCGGACAATAGATCGTCTGCAGCGGAACAAAGGTGTGAAAAATAGCAGTGTTCAATCACCGACCGGGCGTGACGGGAAATTGACTGCGTGAAGCAAGCCAATACTGATTGGAAATCAGCGAGTTTTTCCATGCGTAGAAAAAAAGTACCAAAAGGTAACTGAAATGGGAGACGTCTTGGCGTTTTCCTAGGGCAGACTGAATGCCTCTAGAAGTCAACCAAAGACTGTGCGCGACGCGAATATCGAGAAGTCAGCCGGCCAGTTTTTGCGAGCAAACGTCGAGTAGAAGAATTTGAATTTTCGCTCGCACACGCTGGAAAGCCGGGCAGTATATTGCATTCAGAATTCTAATAGATCTAGATAAAAAGTCTTGGCGTTTACCTAGCGCAGAAATGCCATCTTGAATGGAACTGGGCCCGTATGTAACAGTCGAGGTGAATTTAACCCACGGCCTAACCCAGACTAGGACAAAAGAAACCCAAAAGCAAAATTAAATTTAAAAAAAAAGGAAGCGAAGAAAGGAAGGAAAAAATCCTTCTATAACGGCTTAGGCACATTGCTGGATTGGGCCCGCTTCTTGATTTAAAACAAAAAACAACAGAAAATTTAGCCCTAGAGCTAATTTTGTTCGAGGTTAGACTCTAACTCAGGGCTACAAGCCCTAACCTCGACTATTACATACGGGCCCTGAACTGAACGGAAGTTCCTGAGGCAGCAGTGCTACGTGTGTTGCATCTACAAGCGGTGCCGCACAACTGACTGGAACCAAATGAAAAGCCTGAGTGTGGATCTTAGCGGGTCAAGAAGAAATCGCGAGACTGCAGGCTGACGGCGCATGCGACTCAGTCAGGCCCGGCCGGCACGTGAGAATCGCGACCGTGTGTGCGCTATGGTATGGACTGATTCTACTCGTTGGCGCGCGACAGATGAGTGAGTGTTCCTGGTCAGTGCACGCACACTTATCAAGACTCTTGCTGTATTTCTGCACTTGTGTGCGTGTTTCAAAAGAAACACTGTGACAATATTATAAGGAGTACTCTAACAGCCTGCAGCCGCAAACTCCACTAACATAAAAGCTCGGAGGAGGTCAGTACACTATACTTCTGTCTTCTTAGTCAAAACTAAGTCTTAGTTTCCTGTACACTATACGCACACGGGCAGCCGGGGTGGTCGAATGGTAGAGCGTTGGACTTCTAATGCTCGGGTCGTGAGTTCGATCCCGGCTGGGGCCAAATATTTGTGCTGGTTTTTTCATCGTTGCCCCGTCTTTGATATCACCCTATGTGGTGGAAAAGGACGTTAAACCCCCAAACACCCACTTTTTGATCTTTCTGTGCTCGTGTGTGTTTCAAAATGAAACATTCCACATTATACAGAGTATTTTAATCGCCTGCAGCTACACCCACATACACAATATTTTGCTTGGACTAATGAGATACCGTAGCTGTAAACTAAGTCTTCCTCCGAGTCCTTGGTACAGACACACTGTACTTGTCAACACTGATTCAGTCTTGCTTTCTCAATGAGTGTTATAAAAGAACTTGAAAACTGTGACATCACCCGGAATATACTAACTGTCTGCAGCCAAATCCACTAATACAGAATTTAGCTCGGACTAGACTGACAGCAGTATTCATCAAACTAAGCCTTCCTGTCGGAAAAGTGCGTCCGATTTCCCAGGACGACTCCTTAACTGCGTCTGGGGCGGTAAACTAAGATTGGCGCTTTCTTCCATAACCTCCTGGAGATGCTCTCTGGAGTCAGTGCTGCAGTTATGACTAAGGATCGGGTCGAGTTTCAGCCAAAACGTTCCTACTACAAGAAGCCGGAACGGAAACATTGTTTGTCTTCGTCAGTCGTACGTCAGTATTCTGCTTGCGTGCTTGCATAACCAGTACAGGTGTCTGTACAGTAACTTATAGTGTACTGCTGTGTTTAATGGCTCCCACATGTGTGAATCCAATACAATTCGTGTCAGCTAATTCTCAGTCATGCTTAAACGCTGGGTGTACTACACAAAATAGACGCGAATGTATCCGTTGCTATTCCGTTTCAAAAGTAGCACCGTCAGGACGCCCGGCCGGCCGGAGTGTTTGCAAACAGCAGCACCAAGTTGAAGTGTTTCCATCTTCAAATTTGAGTAGCATCGAGTGTTTCAGTCACTGAGTCCAGCGGACTTGGGTCTGTCGGCCGGCGTAAAACCGAGAAAGTGGCCGTTTATCAACCAGACAACGACTTCAACTAACGCGATACTACAATGCAAAGACGTGTGGCGGTGGCATAGTACTCACTCAGTGATGATATTTCTAACATCTGGCTGGCTTTGCAGAGCAATCATTGTCGAAACTATTGAAGCGGAGCCGCACTGGGAACACTGACTGACACGCGTTCATTTTCACTATACAGCCCGTGGAAAACGTGCGCGTAAATATAGGCAATATAATGACAGTATATTTGTGCCTGGACGGAACGTGATCCAGTGATTGTGTTGGTGTCAGTGTTGAGAATTATTGTATGCATCAGTTCAGGTTTGCAGGGACTCACTCACTCAGTGCCGGATGAGAACGTGGTTCATGTGACCGAACTAATGTGTTGAAAGTTATGTTTATGCATTCAGATTAGCCTGGACTGGTGAGAACGTGTTCCAAGTGAGTTAATATGTCAGTTGAAGGTTATTGTCTACTGCACTGAAGCGTGGCGGCAATTCATTTTCTCTTCCGCATGCGCCGCAGATTCTGCATGCGGGTGCTGCTGAGTTACGACATCGCTAACGGCTTCTGTCGGCCATAAACAGTTACCGGGAAAAAAAACCAAACAAACAGAGAAACTGTAAATCGGTGAGTCTCTTTTGTCATTGACTGATGCCACCCTCCCTCCCTTCCCCCCCCCCCCCCACACCACCTCCTCCGCCGGCTAAACCAAAATTGAAGACATTCCGATCCGAGCATATTTTTTTTTCATTCATTTTCAGTCTCCCCTAAAACCGTCAAACCGTTGGCGCCTTCTTAACGGCCTTTCTCAGTTTCTGTCACAGCGCTGCAAATGAGATACACAAAAAAAAGGGACCGGTTTTCTCCAAGGCACTTGGGAGATTGTCATCGCATCAGATGAAACACTAAGACAGCGGGAATAGGTGAAATTTATTTTTCTGTTCTCCTGGCAGTGCTGTACGTTAGAAGGAGAGTGATCCATGATATACGACTGTCTTAGAGCTCTCTTACTTCTGCTGCCTCTGCGTGCAAACTGCACTTCACTGACAAGGCTTGTGTTGCCTCAGAGTGCACAGCACGTCAAGGCTTCAAAAGTTTTCAAGATTTTTTTTTAAATTTCCTTTTGTCCCTTTAGGGGTATGGAGGAGAAAGTCGGTAAAACATCTGACCGTTACAAGGACAGAAATTACAGAGAATCAAGTTAAACAAAAGATTACAAAAACGTACAGCATATGATTATATGAATATATACATATATTTACAGACGAGTGCAACGCAAACCTGTCGGCCATTCAGTTGGCAGCAACGTTCACACACACACACACACACACACACACACACACACACACACACACACACACACACACACACACACACACGAGTACGCTTCTGTTGGCTCAGTGCCAGCATTAGAAACGCTGTCACTGTCCAGGTATGATGTGTGATGTGGTGATAGAGAGAGACCTAAATGGTGGGGACTTCGCGCTATATAAGAATTATTATTATTATGGATACCATGAGAACAGTTCAGAACTATCTGTGAGCATGTAAATGGTAGCATTAGTATCTTTAAACGCTAAAGACAAAACAGGCTGAAAACACTAACACTCATAAGAAATCTAAATTACAAAAGCATAGAAATAAACGATAACTAAATGCATGAAATTTCCCATGCAGAACAAAGCTACTTTTTACTTGATCTGGCTAGATGTTACAAGTTACGAAAAAATTCTGAATAGGAATGTTTTTAAATTATTTTTTTGAATAATGGCTAAGTTAAGGAGGCAGCTGGTTCCGTGTTTTGGTGCCAGATACAGAAAATAAACGTCTGTCATGTGTATACAACTTATAGCGGCGCACAGAAAAATGAATGAGGCTGTGCGAAGAACATGACATGACATACGAAAAGCGTATTTCAGCTTCCTAGCCAGGTCAAACTTTAAACTGCAACCGGTTATCTACTCGCAAAACTTGTCAGGCAATGCGCCAAAACATTTCACGCGGCTATGGCGGTTCGATTCTAATAAAAACAGGGCAGAATTTGCAGGGAGCCGTCAGCGAAGCGCATGCGCCTTTCCCTTGAAACTCCGGGGCTGGAGCCTGTAAGTATGTTCCCGTGTTGCGGCGAAATCTAATTTGCTACTTTAATTATCTCTTGAACGATCATTTTTAGGTTGATAAAAGCAGGCGAGAATTGGCAGGGTCAGCTGTTACAAGTATTAGGCCGTGACCTGACCTAGAGTAGATGCATGATGTACACCGGCATTTTCTTTGAAACTTGGAAAACCGCACTGGAGACGTTAATTTTGTATCAGTGGTGCGGCGAAGTCTATTTGCTATTCTGATTATCTCCTGGTGGATCATTTTCAGCTTAATAAAAACAGGCGAGCATTCTAGGTTGCCGCTGTTGATGATGATGATGATGATGATGATGATGATGATGTCTTGTAACGCGCTGAAAAAAAACTCCATGCCCAGCATGCTCGTAGCGCGGGAGGGGGGGGGGGGGGGGCTGTTGCAAGTACATTAGACACTGACCTAGGGTAAATGTATAGTTAAGCAGTTCCTTTGAAACTCAAACCTCGAGACGCTCCTGTATCAATCAGTTTTGCGGCAAAATCTGTTTTGCGACTTCAGTTATCTGCTGAATGATAATTTCTGGGTTAACAAAAACGGGCGACAACTGATTCGCAAGTATCAGCTTCACGTGACCTACGGTAGATGTATCTTCGCCTTTTCCTTGAAGCTCAAACCTCACTGGAGACGTTAATTTGTAACAGTTTTGTGGTAAAATCTAATTTGCGACGTAATTATCTTCTGAACGATCGTTTGTAGGTTGTTTGATTCGGGCAGGTGCCTCCCGCAGCTGTCTGCGTCTGAAATCTCTTACCCTGAATCCAACACTGTTACTTTGGGGCATTCATCAATTGAAATGGGTTTGCTTCAGCGCCTTGTAACTATTTTTAGGCCTTTGGTTGGTTGGCTGCTTGGTCGTTTTGTGTTTTTGTCAACTTTTTACAACGTAAATTCATTGTCAGTGGCTTTCATCGTATCACATATATTTTGTAGACAGGACTGATTATTATTATTACTGTACATGTTGTAGGTTCGTCTTTTTCAAAAACAGCTACTGCATAGTGCATAGCATCTGTCTCAACCTCTAACACGGACAATGTACACATATGCTGAAATGAAACAGAGACAATTAAGAGCCGACGGAGCACTCTCTGGGGCACAGTCTTTCAGTGGAAAGTACCTCTGTGCACGGTGGGGAAATGGCGCTCACTGCGCTACCGTGACGGGCCTAAATTGTCTCGGTGCTCTCAAACACAAGGTCGCGCACTATGTCATCCTTGACCAGCTTTGAACCCAGACGGATCCTCAATGGCGCAAGTGATGGCAGGCTGTCTTCAGAGTGGAAGTAGGCGTGTTTCTGAATCAGAGACATACATAACATGTCTCTGTCTGAATGGACAGATCTATTATTACATTCAGTCCTAGAGCACGGGTGTGTATGCTTTTGTAATCGTCTCTTATTCCACCACAAGGCAGGTACGTGATCGTCTGCACCGTGCAATAATACTTGCCTGTAGAGTGCAACACCTTGGCCTGTCAGAGTGCAACCCCCTTGCCGTTTACTCACATCCTGTTGGATCAGTGTACCACGTAAACAGTGCCATCAAAGCGCAACAATAATTGTCCGCTGGCAAAGATTTTGCAGAAACGAAAAGTGGTCGGATATTCAAGACTTCGTTTCAAATCGAATCATATGACACACAAGTCTTCGCTTTTCTAAAAAAAATTCGCCATTTTTGAAAATGGCGCTGGCTGTAAGCAGTCACATTTGGCTACATACCAGAGATGCAAATCTGGCGGAAAACGCTATATATTCCTCTTACACATACCGCTGCAGATGACACCCTAGAAATGCTTTAAAATTCACCAAAAATTTCACAAAAATCAGGCAGCCATAGACTCATGCGTAGAGGAAATTTAAACAAATTTCAATGTTCCGTTTTTTGGCAATGTTGGCAGCGACCACATACCCCCTCATTCCACGGTCGTCTGCTGGCTCCTGTGCCAGCCGCGCATGAATACAAATAGTCCACAAGCCAGCCTCATTTTTCCCTAATTTTACTATTACCTGGCATGAAACTTGTTTACAAAGCCAACAAAAAGCACCAGATTGCCATTGTTTACTCTGCACACAAATTTTAAAAGGGGCAAAGATTTTCTACTATATTTAGCCGAATTGTTACTACATGCCCCGGAAGCTAATACCGGTGTGTAGCCTGTTTTCACGCCCCGCCGAAAAGGGACTGCACTCTGGAGTCTACAGACGGAGTGCCCCCCCCCCCACCCCCATCCCCCCTCAGCCATCGCGGTATAGTCCATATACGGATAAGATATATTACAAGGACAAGAAAATGACAAAGATTTTGCTGTGTATACCTTAGGTTTTTTCACAAAGGAGCAAAAGAGGGAGAGAAGCTACGTAAGTACATTTGTCAAGCTTTCCAGCGCGACACATTAGACAGTACAGTCGGACTGTCAGAGAGAGAATTTAATGAAAGGAAATGAGACATTAGTTTCCAAAGCTAAAATGACACATGTGCAAAGATCAGTTTTCAGCCCCGTCCTTACTATATTGATGCTTCCCTGCTATGTTCACACGCGCAAAGGGTTAGTTATTTAGGGCTTAACGCCGCGCAAGCAAAGCTAGCGCAGAGAGAGAGAGAGAGGGGGGGGGGGGGAAGAGAGCTCAGTCCTTCGGGACCGATTAATAATGGCTGTAGCGCTGACACCCATAATGCAATTTTGTCCTGAAGTCATCATCATGAACGCTGCACGCTCCCTGTGGGGGAGCTGATACTGTGTCTTTAGAACCTCCCTCTTTGCAGTCGTGACGATTAGATAAAGGTCCTGTTGCACGCCTTGCAATCAACAGCGTTTGTAGACAGAGGCCAAAGGTGTAATACTGATGATGAGTGAATACATTGAACCAGATTGATGCGGGTCTGACCTACTTACCAGCGGCGTTTTGCATCAGTTGATGGCCTTGGTGATGGGTTGTTGGGAAGGTCATACGAGCACCTCATGAACGCAGGCGGTCGATGTGTTCAAACGCACTGTTCTAACCAGTATCGCACTGCTCCTGTGTATTCTGCATAACGCGTTGTTCATATGCATTCCCAATAACGCACTGTTCATGTGCATTTTGTTCGAATAACGCACTGTTCATTTATGCCGCCGCATTCTGTTCTAATCAGTAACGCACTGCTCCTGTGTTTCCTGCAGAACGCACTGTTCTAATCAGTAACGCACTGCTCCTATGTATTCTGCATAACGCACTCTTTCTCTCTCTGCTCTGACATGCACGCTCATTTACAGTCATATCTGCTGTGACCGCTAATATTTACCGGTGAGGAATAATTATATTTTTCTTCTAAGTTTCCCATTTAGCCTGCTGCACAGTTATCATTTATGTGTTGTTGTTTTTTTTTTTTTTGTTTTTTTTTTCTTTCCTTCTGTCTTTTCCGCACTCCAGCACTTTTCCCCGTTTTGCTTGCTGCGTAATTATTCATTGACGATTTTTTTTTTCCAGTTTCGTTTGCTGTTTCAATCCTCCACTTCGTAAAATCTCCACTTCAGAAGATGTTTGCATATTGATTTTGCAGCTGAAACTTAAGTAGGATTTTCCCCTCAGTTCAATTACTGAACTCATCAATTATTTACCTGTGAACCGTGGACACCCAGATTCGAGATAAGATAAAATGTGTTGACGCTTTTACGCAAA
>JACVVK020000444.1:442500-447500 GCA_018292915.2 Batillaria attramentaria
ATTCAGCGCATTCGATGGAAAGTTTTCCACAGCGGTGTTGCATGCCTGACAAACGAGTTGAGGGTGGGTGGGGGTTTGGGGGTTTAACGTCCTTTTCCACCACATACGGGTGATATCAAAGACGTTGCGACGATAAAATACTTGGCCCCAGCCGGGATTCGAACCCACGACCCAAGCATTGGAAATCCAACGCTCTACCATTCGGCTATCCCGGCTCCCCTGCCAAACGTAAGGAGACTTTAAGCTCGTATATTAGTGTAAATAGTGTGTTAAACATTCCGGTGTATAAGATAGAAGCCCGACGCGGCTTTGTCATCCTGTCTCTGTGCGAATATGTATATATTGTGACCCTCCACCACGAAATGAGTCGTCTTGTAACATGAAAAAATAGCACAAGAAGACTCATTCGTGGTGATATAAACTTCTACATATGCTCATCATACATTTGCACGCGTGTGTACAATGCAAATCTTCCGTCATCGAGAGAGAGAGAGAGAAAAAAAAAGCCTTAATGCTATGTGTTTACTATGCGTATGGGCCCCTTTTCTAGACGGCAGTAGATTTAAATGTTGCGACGTTGATCTTTTCCGCCGTGCTTGTTTTCATCTGTGGTTTTAGCTTTACTCCCAGTCCATCAAACGACGGCAAATTGTCAGCACAGCAGGTAGTAATGACACCACGGTATCTGAGTGCATCTGACCCAAGCTGTGATGGAAACATTGAGCAGATTCGCACCACGCGCCCCCGGAAAGGACGACACACAGAGGACTATGGCAGCTTATCCTATGTACGAATGTGACTGTTACTGTACTTACGCGCTGTGAAACAAGAGGTGTTAGAAGCGGTAGTGGTCGTGGGTCGGTTGACATGTACCCACGTCCACTGACTAAAACGAATCCTCCGTGGCAACCGCACGCAGCGCACTTTTTTTTTAAATCTTCCGATACCGGTATCTTTGTCGGACACATACTCCGACAAGCTAACCCACAGGTGTGGGTTTGTTCGTCGAAGTACACGTGTCCCTGTTCGCACAATCTTGATTGGCTAGCATGAGTTGTCAAGCAGGAACTTGAAACATGTCACACACGGTGATATGTGAAACCGATATTTCCTGACTGTCAGGCTTCTCACCGTGGGTTTCTTCTCCCAGCAACGTGCAAACATTTACAGACAATGCGTTCCTCTGACTTGACTTGAAACTAGGTAGTAGGGTGCCGCTACACCGCGGCGACGCGCCGGTGTCACACGCAGGACCTACCCCGCAGCGTGAACAGCCCCAGGTCAATGCAGCTTGAGGCTAGAAGTGCCCCGGGTCTAAGCAGCTTGAGGTTAAAAGTGCCCTGGAGACAAAGGAGCTGGGCAGGATTGGGAGATTGTGGATAATTACACCGGCTTCCCCCGAGCGACCCGGCAGTTCCGCGAACGATATTACGATAGAAGACAAAAACGTGTCTGCACGGAAACTGATCATAGATCGGTTGTCAACAAAGCTGTAAAAACGGGGCCAATTTGCCATGTTTACTTCTGACAGGTCCCCAGCTGGCTATATATAAAATGGAGCGAAACCACAGCATGTGCACCTTGCCGGTGACGCTCATAGAAGTGACTGTACATGATGGAGGAGACAAAGCCACTGTTTAACACAGTTTCAATTTGAAGGGTTTTTTTTTTTTTTTTTTAACAAACATAGACGAGAAACAGTAACATTGACAGTGTACAGTGAGGGCGCAGTTTCCACATGGTGTAAAACGTATGGTAGACCGGCTGACGATAGCAGTTATAACAAACGAATGCTTGAACTATACAGGACATGACAGACATAGCAGGCAATTCACTAGTCTAAAACAAATAGTTTCATTTTGAAGTTAATATACGGAGACTTGCGTTTGTGTTTGTGACTGTGACTGCGCTTGTGCGCTCAAAAAAAGTCTGTCTTGGAGATTAGTAGAGCTCGGAATGCAACATACTGGCGTTTGATGGCCGTGCAATCGAGGAAAACTCAGCCGTCCATAAACGGCGTCCGCCATGTTTCTCTTGGTTTAAACAAGTTTATTGCAATACAGTTTGTTCAGAGTAAATAAACAATTTCTGAGCATGAACAAGCTAGGCTTATAATAATGCTCAGGGGTCAACAAACAAGTGCATGTTAACGGTATTGCAATGGCGGTAATTATAGTAAATTAGAGCTGAGAGAGAGAGAGAGGGAGAGAGAGAGAGGGAGAGAGAGAGAGAGAGGTGTCTATGTGTACTTAAAAAAAAAAAAAAAATCTCCGCTGGGCTGCGCTAGGCTCTGTCAAGGAAGTAACGTACATGTATAACTAAAACCTAAAAACCGAAAAACGTGCTGCACGAATTATAAAATCCTGAACATTAAAGAAGATAGTGCAGTTTTCTTGAGTAGACAGACGACAGTTACCGTGAAGGAGTGTGTGTATGTCGGAATGTTGAGGAGGTAGTGTATAGATAGTAAGCCGACGTATATATCAGAATAATGGGG
Organism: Batillaria attramentaria; assembly: GCA_018292915.2. NCBI lineage: Eukaryota > Metazoa > Mollusca > Gastropoda > Batillariidae > Batillaria > Batillaria attramentaria. Next base: position 444,998 of record JACVVK020000444.1, read on the forward strand.
ACAGTGGAGCAGGAAGTGTTCGGCTGTCTCTGTGGAGGCGCCGCAACTACAGGTTGCGTCATTAGAAAGATGTCTGGTTACAAGGTCGTGCTGGAGATTACTGATATTTAATCGGAGCCTGCAGTGAATTACTTGAGCTGAACGGTCGCCGTGGTAGTAGTATGGAGGTATACTGGCATCGTATTGGGCAAGATGTCGTTTGAATTCACCAATAGAGTCACTGCGTTGGATGCTATCTGGCAAATTATTCCAAAGTACTGTTGTGGAGGGGAAAAAATAAAGTTTCTCTTGTCGGCTGGTCGAACTCAACGAGCTACAAGGTCGAGTGTCGCTACGACACTGTCACCAGCTACTGTACATAGGCTTCAGTCAGCTGAACGCAAGTCTGACTTTGCATGTATTTGTTTGTGCGTGTGTATAAGTAGCACGATGCTGGGTACCACCCAAAAAAAAAAAAAAAAAACTCAGAACGATCTGTGAGTAAAATCTTACACTACCGGCCTTTTAAGTTTATCATTACTTTTACCACACTCACAAAGCAACACACCTATCAACATCCGTGCATCGATGCGCAGTTGCCATCATTATACCCTCGGCATGAAATTGGTTTTTCAATATATTCGCTCGTGAAATAAGCCCGGATACTGGTCTGGTGCCCACGCACACACGTGCGACATCTGGGGACATGCACAAAGTTGTTTGCTCCTGCGCGCCTGTTGTTTGATGTCCCTTTCTAAATTACATGTTCAGTGTGTATAGTGATTTATGTCTCGTGCCGTAAAACATTTCGTTTTGAGACCGGATGCTTTTTTACAGCACTCTTATTGTTTCGTTTGGCGAAGCGAACAGTCTGTGTCAGTATACATGTGACTGTGAGTCACCTCTCTCTCTCTCGACTCTGCATGTTATTCAGACCAGTGTTGAATGTGTGACGATAACAATAGTAATGATGATGATGATATTATCAGAGACTATCCACACAGTGTATGGTCTGTGTATGGTCTCTGATATTATGATGACAACGACGATGTTGATGATGATGACAACGACGATGATGATGATGACAACGACGATGTTGATGATGACAACGACGACGTTGATGATGATGTTGACGACGTCGATAATGATGATGATGATGTTGATGGTGACGTTGACGGCATTTATGACGACGATGACGACGACGACGACGATGATGATGATGATGATGACGTCGACGACGACGATGATGACAAGACGTGTAGAGACAGTAAAAGTCTGGTTTCCCAACCGACGGATCTTATGATCTGAAAAGAAAACGAATAGACTGCTACGTGTGAAACTTTATTACAAACAATTTCATCTTGTTTTTCAGGCATGACGATCACCATCAGAGATCATCAGACCATCCTGTAGTGCGGTCGTCGTCAGCTGCATCGGACCCACCGGAAATGACGTCCAAGAAAATGTCCGACGTCACAACGTGGTGCCTACGTCACTTTCCGCTGCCTCTCGCGTTGTTGCTGTTGTCCACAGCGGTCAGCAGAGCAGTCGCCATGACAACAGACAGCACAGCCAATGTTCACAATGCAGACCAACAAAACGCTACAAACTACACGAGGTATTCATTGTATGGAACCTGACGTCATTTGCTTTTATTTTAGTGGGGGTGGTGGTGTGTGGCGTTAAGTTGCTGGCGGCGGTTATGGTACGGATCTAGGACTGTGATGTTTCTGCTGCTGTTAAAAGTGTTGATGGCGGTAGTGGTATGGAGTGGTATGATAGTGTTAGTGTTGTTGTGTGGAACCAGAGTAAGGGTATGAACTGCAGTTGCCATCTGAATTCCTTCTCACAATTATTACCAGTCTTGAGGTGGAGGGCCATGGAGGAAACTGCTAAGCACGCAACGGAATCTGTGCACTCAGTAATGCATGCGTGCGTGTGTTCGCACGTGTGCGTGCGTGCGTGCGTGCAGGCAAGACTTGACTACACCGAACAACAGTGTTTTCTCTTCTCGTCAATGGTTTAACAGAAAAGTTTTTTGCGTGTAGCTGTAGGCAAAGGTCAAACGAACACCAATTCAGACGGTATTCGCAGACTCATTATTTCTAACCGTGATACCAGCTCTGGCTGCTTAACCTATACTGCAGACTACAGACTTCGCCCGCCACTGAGCGGAAACACTATTAATTCCAACCATCCGTTACTGTCACTGCTGGTTCCAACTAAGTCCGTGAAACAGTTTCCGATTTCGAACATGTCTGGTCATTTTTCAACGACTGTAGCAGAAAAAAACTACAACAACAAAGAACAAATCATTCCTACAGGTCATCAGTCAGAGAACGCTTTCGGAAACTCTGGTGCTTCAATGCCTATCTCTCTCTCTCTCTCTCTCTCTCTCTGTGCAACTCAGTACTTCCCCAATGACTATTATCCTAATAAAAGTTTTATCATCATCATCATCATCATCATCTCTCTCTCTCTCTCTCTCTCTCTCTCTCTCTCTCTCTCTCTCTCCTGGGAGCCC
>JACVVK020000444.1:455000-467500 GCA_018292915.2 Batillaria attramentaria
GCTGCCAGTGCGACTGTCTTACCGGCGTCTGTAATGATGATGACCGTGACGAGACAGAAAACTCGGCTAATGACAAACACATGCAGATCAACAGTGTAATATGCACTTTGCCGCATCAGTGCTCATTACTGCTTGCCGCAATATTTGATTAGCTCTTTAGTCTAATACGGTTACCTGAAGTGATAACTGACTCGGAAGTCGGAACTGTCTGTCAGTCTTGGGCGGTGATACCTCATCAGTCGCTGCCGCTCTGAACTTCAGATGACAATGTGCCAGTAGTCTGATCAGTACTGATAGTTTGTTATCCGCGCACCGTGACCGAAAAGGGGTCTCCCTTTATCAGCTCTGTTCATCGAGAATTTCTAGATCTATATTAGTGAAACATTTAAAGAATCATTTCACCGCATCAGTGATACCTTACCACGGCATGAATCGATCTGAATTTTGTTGTTGTTGTTGTGTGTTTCCATGTTCTTCAGTGTTTTTCCTGTTACTGACAAACGGCAGGTGTAAAACTGACTGATCTGCGTTTACTTGCCGCCTCAACCGTAGTTATTACTCGTTGATATAATCGTTTTCTCAGTCTTTTCCATTTCACTAACTTCATGCCAGTGCAGATCTTTCAAAGGGGCTTATGCTACCATTTTTTATGCTCACAGATCGTTCTGAGCTGTTTTCGTGGTATCTATCATCACTTAGACACCTGGACAGTGACAGCGTCTGTAGTGGCTGGCACTGAGCCAAGAAAATCGATGACGCGGCGGCGACCACACTGAGCGTTCCAGCAGTGTAACAGCAGTCGTAGAATTTGAATGTTAGACCGCTCGCACAAAGTGTAAATCTCACGGTATCGCACTAAGACCTGTACTAACCATCAGGTATTTCGAACGTACAGGCGCGATCACGACTGAGCAAAACCGTCCCAAAACATAAGCTGGCTTAGCAAAGTTGGACTTAGTCCGTTTAACTGTATTACTTAAGGTATCATATCGCCAGGCAACCGACAACTCCGTGTTCATTATTACTAGTATTCCTTCTGATAGCTTTTCTGGTTGGTTTCAGCCCTTGCGCCCGTTTTCCATTTTAATTATCTTCTCACTGAGTCTGTTGCCCGTGTCAGTACATGTTGGACACAGATGGTTTCAACAGATGTTGCGATGTACAATCAGTAGTGTAGGATATACACACTCGGAAAAGCAGCGTATGCAGTGAGTGTTAGACTACATAGATTAGATTACATAGAGCCTGGCACGTCAGTCAAGGACAGAATACTCCATGAGCCACGTGAAGCGGTGAGCAGGCTCTCCTGAAATGCTAGCTTGGCGGGTGGGTGGGTGTTTGGGGGTTTATGTAGCTTGGCGGTGTGGTCTAGAAACCGTAACTCTTAAGAGGCTAAGCCCGACCACCCCTTGTCCAGTATGTGATAAGACTTGTTAAAAAGAACGAGCCACTGCACACCAGTAGGAGCCACTTCAAGCCACTATTACGCACGGCCTGGGCCTTCCCCGGTACGACCTAGACCGCTGTAGATTGCGTAACAGTGACTTCAATTGACTTCTGCAGATTTCAAGTAAAATTGCAAATTTTGAATGTGCTATAAAGAGATAAGGTTTAAAAAAAACAAGAGTTACTATGATTCCACAGCTAGCAGCAAATTCGGTTCACACGACGGCGATTATTTTGCAACAGCTGAGGATGGTTGGGTGTTTGAGGGTTTAAGTCCGTCCTTTTCCACCACATAAGGGTGATATCAAACACGGGGCAACGGGAAAAAAAAAAAAAAAAAAAAACCAGCTCAGTCAAATATTTGGCCCCAGCAGGGATTCGAACTTTACAACTGCTGAATCGGTCAAATGGAGCATGTGATTGTGTAGTTGGCTGCGGGTTTAACGTTCTTTTCGCACTTCATAGGACTCATATCAAAGACGTGTATTCAAACTCCAACCTTCTTACAATTTTGCTGGGGGAGGAAAGCCGGATAACCCGGAGAGAAACCCCCGATGAGCAGCCCGGCAGCCAGGAAAAACCGGTATCACATATCACAAGGTCGACCTGGGCTCGAACCCACGCTTCATCGCCATGACATTGGTGACGGCCGTTCAGTACCGCAGCGGCTAAATCCGACGCGCTCACTCCTGGGTGTTTGTTCATTTTGTTATGCGCTTGTTTGTTTGTTTTGTCTTGCCGTCATCGAACACGGTTAGATGGTATCTTGCTATCAAGAACATGACTGTGTAACTAATGAGTTGTCAAACTGACGACAGGAGGGTGGTCTAGTGGCTAAGCGACATCCTCACCAATGCGAGAGGTCAGGTTCGAGTTCCACTCCGGGCAAAGTATTTTTCCTTCTCGTACATGGCAACGTTCATTCGGGCCGACCGTCGGAGGTTCTTTCCGGGCACTCCGGCTTCCCCCAACTCTGCTTTGAAAATGTTCTGCCCACAAAATTTTGAAAATAAATGCAATTCTAAATTCCGAAATTAAATTGCTGAGCTGTCCCTTTGCACCACGTGATTGTAATGTGTTCATGTCCAGTGTGTGAGAGAATGTGTGAGTCACGTGAGCGTGCGTGTTGGGTTCAGCTCGCGGCCGGCTTTGAGCCAGTTAACGAAACTGGGTAAAGCGCCTACACAATACTCAGTTAGTAGTAGTAGTAGTAGTAGTAGTAGTAGTAGTAGTAGTATCTTACCAGCCAGTACAGATTGTATAAAACAACGAGCTGGCAACCTGACACCACGATTGATTTCTTGCAGTCGTGTATCGCTTGGCTTTGACAGCGTCCATCAGATGTGATACTGACTAGGCCATGTATATCAGAACGGCCAGAATGCGGTCATTTAAATGAACCCTTTGAAGCCCAGTCAATTTCACCGTCTGTCACGAATGTCACACAAAATTAAAAACTACGCGCTTGACTTCCCGTTGGTCAAAGCGAGGCTAGGCGGATGGGAAAAAGGTTCATCAGTGACGATAACAGAAACGCAAGACAAAGAAACGTGAGTGACTGAGTGGGTGAGTTTTTAGGGCTTAACGCCGCGCAAGCCACGAACCACGTGACTTGAAGATGTACGCAGTGAATGGGGTGGGGGTGGGTGTTTGGGGGTTTAACGTTACGGATGATATCAAAGACGGGGCAACGATGAAAAGGCCAGCACAGATATTTGGCCCCAGCCGGGATACGAACTCACGACCCGAGCATTAGAGGTCCAACGCTCAACCATTCGGCCACCCCGGATCCCCGCAGTGAACGGATTATATGGGGATATGGGATCTATCATTGGCGAGAGATGACAAATATCTTTCAATTTTCTTTTTCAAATTCTGCAGAAAAAAAGATCGAAGAGGCTTTTCTTCTGCAGAACTGCCATTCGTCATTTCCCTTTTTCTGCAGAAAAGAACGGGCTTCTGGTTTTGTTTTGTTTTGTTTTTTGCGGGAGAAAACACGATCGTCGATTTTTCTGCAGGAAAAAAGTGCCGATAAAAACTGCTATTTTATCATCTCTCGCCAGGGACAGATGCGTTCTCCTCGTCAGTTCCGTTCTCTTCGTACACTTTTAAGTCGCGTGGTTTACCCCCCGTGAAATTACAAGATTGATTCCCGTGGAACACCAGCAAACCAATCGACCCGCTACGGTTTGACTCTGGTAAAATCGACGTCTATGCCAGCTGTTCTGCCACTGTTGTTCTAACGGCCAGGGTTGCCTTCGATTTAGCATAGAATGTGGGCAACTTTTGATATATCAGTACTCAAAATAACAATAGTGTCCGCGTTCAGTACACGTCGTCAAGGTTGGCCACACATGAAATCGATGGGTGCTTTGGAAACTGTTCAGTGAATCGAGTCATGATATAACAGGCGCAATACGTATGACTGACAGTCATACAACGTTTGGACAACTTCATCTAGTGCGCTTGATCTGTGGATCAGAATCAGTCACTTGGGTCACAAAATAGCATCTGAAACTATAATAATAATATATCATTCTTATATAGAGCTCAAGGTGAGCTCAACGCGCTTCACAATTTCCGACTAAACTAATAATCTACAACTCATACTCTCATAACACACACACACACACACACACACACACACACACACACACACACACACACACACACACACACACACACACACACACCCTGCCATTCCACCAGCAACAGGGCTCAGGATGGGCCAAGATCTGTTGTGAAACTAGTCGTAGGACTAGAGTGGTGACTCTGGTCGGGGCGTATGTGTTGTTGCTCTAGAAGTGTACCGCGTACTGAGCAGACGACGGTATTTTGGTTGCGGGCTGAGGACCAGCTAGACGGCGCTGATTGGTGGCTATTTTAAGAACATTTGTCGAGTCCCAGTCTGTTCAGAAATAGACCGTAGGCTCATAGAATGTCGTATTTCTATAATATTCGAAGCCACAGAGTCACGAAAACGGTCGCAATAGCCAACTGAAACATCCTTCTATCTGGTAAACAGGCTTAGAGCTTCGAAAGTGGCAGTTTTTCATCTCAGCGGCGTTACAAACGTAGAGGCTTTAAAGTTTCGAAAGCTACACCCCCCCCCCCCCCCCCCCCCTACTGTCAGCTTGCCTCTCGTCACCTTAATGGTGATGATTTCTGAAACACATGCGTTCCAATCTGACTGCCAATACTATCATTCTTTAATCTTTAAACTCCGCCGCCTGTATTGATGTGTATAAATGTGTGCATGTGAATGGTGTGTGTATGCGTGAGCAAAACGCGCATTGAGTGTTTTTCTACGCAGAACTCCGCGCTCTACAAGTGTATTATTATTATTATTATTATTATTATTCGCGTGACTGATCCAGATATAAAAGCTAAAAGACATCCATTTCTGCTATTAAGCTAAACGAGAGGTGAGATAATGGAAAGCGACAAGGATAATGCATAGCACTTGATGGTGCCAAAAGTGCACGAGGAACCCGTAAGTTGTATAGCCCAGGGGCCTCATAGTTGCCAGAATACACGCATACACTGCTGCAGAATGCCCGACCTTGTCATGCGCGGCCCGATGCGCTGACTGATAGGAACTGAATGGGTAGATGCACCAACTTGGTATGCACATGCGCGAGCTAGTCATAACTCGCCTGCGGTTTGTTTGTTGTTGCTTCTTTGTAAAAAGCGAATACGAACTCTTCAGGCAATCAAATCTTAACCCATAACCAAAACCCTTTGTCATTCTTTTAATCGCACGGTAATTAGTCCTTTTCAAAAGTGCAACCTTGTCATGTGTTCAAAACTAAAAACACACTTAAACTGATAATAATAAGAAGAAGAAGAAGCAGAAGAAGCGCATTAATACAGGCGCTTTATCCCAAATATTTGGCTGAGAGCGCTGCGAGCTAAACCCAACACGCACGCTCACGTGAATCACACGCATTCTCTCACACACACTGGACATGAACACATTACAATCACGTGGTGCGAAGGGCCAGCTCAGCAATTTAAGTTTCTGAATCATGGAATTGCATTTTGTGTGTGTGTGTGTGTGTGTGTGTGTGTGTGTGTGTGTGTGTGTGTGTGTGTGTGTGTGTGTGTGTGTGCTGAACATTTCCAAAGCAGAGCAATTAATGCAGTCAAACCTTCACCCCCACGCTTTTAGTCCGAACAAACAGGGAACATGGTGTTTTTCCGTGTTTCTCGTGTGACATGCGGCTACGACATGACTTAGCACTGTTTTACTTTTTTGTTTCTTCTTTTTTTCGGAGTATTTTTTTAGCTGTTTTCCGTGTTTGGTCGAACAAAAACGTCTCCAGTGTGCCATGAGCCTAAACTAGTGACATTTTTTTTCATATTGCTTTGTTTTTAGTCTTTCGCAAAAATAGGGGAGTCGGGATAGCCGAATGGTAAAGCGTTGGACTCCCGATGCTCAGGTCGTGAGTTCGAATCCCGGCTGGGGCCACATATTTGTGCTGGCCTTTTTCTCAGTCGTTACCCCGTCTTTGATATCACCCATACGTGGTGGAAAAGGACGTTAAACTCCCTAACACCCACCCACCCACCCTTTCGCAAAAATGTGGCCTCGATGTGAGTGTCTCTCGCGTCCACGGTGCATACCTACACGGTACGATGCTCACAAATTACGCATCAGCAGTGCGACTTTCGGTGGAATAGAAAGACGATCAAGAACTGCTGGGGTGCGGCCATGACACTCTAACGGTCGTATTATGAATGCCCTGGGAGTTCGGTCAGTATCTGTTCTGTGGGAGAGCAGAACTCCAATATACCCGGTGTATAAGACAACCTCACTCCTCAAGGCATTTACTCCGAAGTAGAAATATCATAAAGAAATTCTTACTCCGGAGGAAAAAACCCCGTACGACAGAAGTATTCCCTCGGCTTAGGAGTACTTCCGTCGCACGAGTTTGTTTTGTTTTGTGTTTATTTTTTTCTTTGGAGTAAACATTCCATATGATATTTTGTTCGGTGTACATCCTTCGTGGGAGTATGTTTGTTGTTTGACACCGGCGACTCTGTAAAGGCTACAATAGCGGTCTGGAGGCTTGATACCCGTATTAATCGTTGAGTAATGTAGATTACTGATACTTCTAAAAGTACAAGTGAACTTCAGAGGCACTAATATATCGCGTTTCGTTGAAGCGTTTTAGATGTAAGGGGTTTTGTTTTGTTTTCAGTTTTGTTGTTGTTGTTGTTTTCTTTTTCTTTCTTCCTTTTTTTTTTTGTTTTTTTTTTGGGGGGGGGGGGGTCTACCAACGAAGGGAATGTTAATTATTTTAATTAATCAACACGGAACGCAGAAGAAGAAGAAGAATTAATCAACATTTTGATAATGTCTTTCCACCTGCAAAGTCTCGAGCGAGGTGAAACGAAACGAGAACGAAACCAAAGTATCAAAATTCACCACTACCAGTGCCCAGCTACGCATGTGCCGGATAGTCGCGCTATAGTCAGAAATCGACGGGTTCACAGGGGGACCACTTGGGTCCTCCTCCGTCACTCAACAGCAAAGGTCACCATTTATAGTGCATTGCATGTATGGCCTTGACTTTCACCACGACTTCAGCTTATTCAACGCAACCGCATAGTAAGGCCGAAACGATTCTGTTTCCGATACCACTACAGATGCATACGCTTAAGTCAAGCACGCTTAAGTCAAACTTCGGATAAGCCCCCCCCCCCCCCCCCCCAAAAAAAAAAAAAAAATAATAATAATAAAAAAAATCCCGGCCTGTTCTGTGTATACTGACTCACGAAATAAAACAATCTACATTCATTTAAATCTACATTTCTCAAATTCGGTACTAGTTATACTGTTTGAAGCAAAATTAAAGTGCAAACTATTACCGATTTTGATATCTTTAGATTTCAGTGGCAGTAGATTATTTTATTCCGTGCGAATGTGATTGTGTTCTTATTTGAGTTCAGCAGAATCGTTTCGAAATGTTTAGTTCCCCATTCTCAGTCTTGTGTGCTGGAATACTCCTTCGAGAGACACTTTCCTTCCCCACTCTCTGTCTTTATGCATCTTAGCTGTGGCCCGTTACACGACGAGCAATCTTGCTTTGGACTGATTCGGAACTGAAGTGCACGATTGATCAACAGGCAGTCTCGTGGAGATCCGGAATACTACGAGACTACAATTTTAAGCCCCCCATGGACTTCTGGATTCCCATGATTACCCGCATTTTATGCGACAGGGTCGTCATTTGGACAACCTTTGCGTTCCTCCAATGGAAGAATCAAGTTATTTTTGCCATAGCTTTCGTTCCCCATCCCCACATCGAACATGGGCCGCCATTTCTAAGGGAAATAACTGTGTAGTTTGTGCTTCCCGCGCTTTTTACAGCACCTATTCCCGACCAAGGTCATTCATGATTCATGCGTGTGTTAATTCCACCGCGTGGTAGAAGTTAAGTCCCCGGAAGTATAGCTTCCATTTTCAAGGGAAATAACTGTTTATCATTTGTGCTTCCCGCGCCTTTTTTTCACCTCCCCCTTCCCGATCACAGTCATTCATGCGTGGGTTAATTTCGCCCCACAGATAAATCATTCTGTCACCAGAGGTAGGCCTAATGGGGTTTCAGTCCTGGCCTTGGTGGACACTGTCAGTGGTTACTGCTGTTGAATCATTTATGATACAGCAGACTGATCGCGTATCTGTGATTTCTGTTTCATAGTAGTGATGTTCGACCAGGCGCAAGCACAAATTTTGTTCATGGGGTGTCTGCGGGTCAAAGAACACAAATGAACAGGCCTCCAGAGTGCCTATATATGCGCTGTTAGCCTCCTGCATCATAGCCATTCTAGAAACAAAAATTACCATGCACAGACCATTCAAGGGCACGCACCTGACAGGAGTTTTAAAAACATCTGCATGTCTCTTTCCCGCTCATCACTGGAGAATTGTTAGTCTACTTTCTGTTTAGGCCAGACAGCCGCTTCATCCAAATCTGCTTGCGTCGCTTTTGCCGCTCTCCAGCGCAAATAGTCCCAGATTCACCGGCAGTTGCCTATTGTTGCGGCCCCCTGGCATGCACCTCGGCCTACAAAATACAAAAATCACGAAACTCACGCTTTTTCATGGCAACAAAAATCATTAAAAACTAGCACACTCGCCGAACAGGGTTCCCCAAATAAACACCAAACATGACCACACGGTCAATTTGTGTCCTTACGCCTGCATGCCGTCCGCCGCACTGAAGTATTGAACAAAAATTTCGTTTGTAATGCGCATGCTTACCATTGTTGGAAAAACCTGAATCAGGCCGCGCGTTCTGGTAAATTAACGGGCGGTTTGATCTGGAATCCGCCGGTGTAGCATCCGGTCCGGTCCCCCCTCTGAAGTAGTCCCCCGAAACTGCTCTAAGCAAAGTGTTGTAGCGTTTTATTTACTTTTTAATTTCTTATAAGTGTCAGGAACATTTCTAGATCAGCATGTGTGTGTGTGTGTGTGTGTGTGTGTGTGTGTGTGTGTGTGTGTGTGTGTGTGTGTGTGTGTTCTCTGAATATAACTGTTGTCTGATACACATAAAAAGCAACAAATAAACAAACAAAACACCGTCTCCAGGCTCACCCAAACAGCAACAATAAATACAGGATTCTCGAATTTCAACTCAGAAAAATGTCATCTAACATCGTGGATGAATTTAGGTTTATTTCTTTGCAAGGGGGGACCATTATAGAGCAGTTTTTGCCACGAATTGGTCCCCCGGGGGACTACTTCAGAGGGGGGACCGGACCGGATCCTACACCGGGACGGTCGCTGGCGTCTCTCTCTCTCTCTCTCTCTCTCTCTCTCTCTCTCTCTGTCTCTGTCTCTCTCTCTGCCTGCTTTTGTTTTGTGAAATCAATTTAGTGTTATAGCTTTAGGCATTGTGTTCCATGTTTTTTGGGGGTTTTGTTTGTTTGTTTGTTTGGGTTTTTTTTTATTAAGCCCCTGCCCACGAAATAACAAAATGGATTATTGCGATCAACTGCGTACGCCTGTCTGTGTGTCTGTGTCAGAGTATGTCTGTAGAGAGACAAGATATCTCAAGAATGGGTGAACCAGTCAAGACCATTTTTGGTGTGTGTGTGTGTGTGTGTGTGTGTGTGTGTGTGTGTGTGTGTGTGTGTGTGTGTGTGTGTGTGTGTGTGCGCGCGCGCGCGGGCATCATGTGTTGGTCATTCAGCGCAAATGAAGGAAAACAGACTTAGACGCGGATGCAGACTTTCTTGTTTTACTCAAGTATGTCCTGAGTGACAAAACCCAATTCTGCCAGCATCCCAAGTAACGGGTGACTCGACATACGCTCCATCGATCTGTCAGCTCAATCATTCGACCATCTATCCTTCAGTCTCATAATGAGACTCCAAAAAAGCCTATTATTTTCTACTGATTCAACCCTGCGTCCAAGCTATCATCGTCGGAACTGTTGAAGCGGAGTAACATCAGAAACACCAACCCGTACCGTCAACCTACCGCAGTGCCCCGCTCGCCTACCTATCTCAGTGGCCGCAGCAGCTCCGTGGTAAAGTTAAGCAACGGCGACCTCGGTCACTACTTGGATGGGTGACATGCAGTTAGAGTTCGCTTCACTTTACCCCAGAAATATTTCCACCGTTAATTACTGATGTCACATGATTAGATTCTATGGGCAGAGCCTTTGCCACCGCGTGCGTGTCCTTTTCTTGTTTTGTTGTAGTTGTTTGGTTTTTTGTTGTTGTTGTTGTTTTTTTGGGTTTTTTTTTTTTTTTTTTTGGGGGGGGGGGGTATTTGGTTTGTTGTTGTTGTTGTTGTTGTTTGGGGTTGTTGTTGTTGGTGTTTGTTTGTTTTGTTGTTTTTTGTTTGATTGTTGTTGTTTTTTTTGTTTTTTGTTTGTTTGTTTGTTTGGTTGTTTTTTTTGTTTGTTTTTTTTTTGTTTTTTTTTTTTGTTTTGTTTTTGGGGGGGGGGGTGAGGAGACGTAGTGGGCGGCTAAGCAAAAGGATAAAAGACTAAACAACAGGTTGCAGGAAAGTGATCACCTAAACCTAATTCAGTCCGCCGCTGCTGACATCGAATTTCAATGTAGCGAAGCGTGTAGCATTAACTCCACTTTGCATGATGATTATCCAGCGAGGATCAATAGATAGAGAGCTAGTTTTGTCTGGTGTTTGTACAACACAAGCTGTTGCTTAGCAGTCACTGTCAGAAATGTATTTACATATTTGCAGTGTGATTTTGTGTCCCTGTCACTCGCATCGGTTCCTCGCCACATTGTATTGAGAGAGAGAGAGAGAGAGAGAGAGAGAGATGAAATGAAATGAACCTTTATTTTCCAAGGGTGGAAGTTTTTGGTCCGCAAACCAGCGTTACACTTTGCCGTTGCTACAACTACAGAGGATAAAGAAGTACACTTATAACGACAACAACAAACACAACAACGCGCACCCACTCATAAACACGAGTGTAGCTGATATTACAGTAGACAAGCTATTCCCCTAGTCATATACATATAATACGAATCTATATACATGTACCAGCAGTGCATGGGTGTTGTATATTATACAAAGGTAGGGGACAAATTAACTAGAAAAGATGATGATGATGATGATGATGATGATGAAACTTTTTTTTAAATTCAGGATAGAGCATTGAGAGAGAGAGAGAGAGAGAGAGAGAGAGCAATTTAAAAAGCGCACACTAAATCATCATTTCCCCACAAAAACCGAAAACGCACAGACAAAAACGCATCTAGACAGGAAAAAACACCAACCCATTCCAATTGGGTAACCGAAAAGAACTGAAGCAGAAAATGCATGCGCCAGTTCCTGTACTTTGCATTTCGAAATCACAAGAGGCATGGAATCGAGCCAGTGATAAAGCCACCGGGGAACCCTCAGTCTAGAGGTGATTTTTGCCCGGTTGCATGATCGCGCATACATGATAGATATACATACTTAGTTAACATACAATACTCCTGGCATTGTACGTAACGCAATCCGATAACTGATTACTTACTGATTGCGGAAGGCAGGTCTGTTCAGGGAGTCAGAATGATAGCGTACTGGGAGTTACGCCAGTATCTACATGGGCAGGTTCGAACTCCGGCTATTTTAGCGGGACTTTTTTCCGCTGCCCCGTCTTTGATGTCGCCTTTACGTGGTGATAAAGGACGTTAAACTCCCAAACACCCCCACCCACCCACCCACCCACCCTGCAAGGGCAGGCTGTAGGTTGTAGAAGTATTGCACTACTGAGAACAATTAGCGTGATATACACACCATTCAGCTTCTCGTAGGAATTGGCGGAATTTACAGGGAGTTTTTGTCCCTTTCCATTGCGATCACCCGGCCTTTGTCTGACTTTCCTGCGCTGCCCCTGACCTAAAGGAACTGGGTCAGATCAAGTTCACCTCACGTGATACACAGGCTTCGCTCAGCGACTGGCGGTCAGGTATTCAAACGGAGTTGTCGCTTTCCAAGAGGAAATATTCTATGCTCATTTTACACTTTGCCAATCTGCATGTACACTTGTGACGTCATACGAGCATTAGGAAGCTGGGGAAACGGCGCTGATGGCAGACCAGAACTGTTTCAGGATATAGGGGCGGTCGGTGGTCTAGTGGTCACTTGAAGAGACTTGTCATCAGTGCGAGAGGTCGGGGGTTCGAGTCCCCCTCGGGGCAAAGAATTTTTCCTTCTCGTATGTAGCACCGTTCATTCGGGCCGATCGTTGGGGGTTCTCTCCGGGTACTCCGGCTTCTTCCCCCCTCTGCTTTGGAAATGTTCAGCCCACCAAATTTGATAAATAAATGCAATTCTAAATTCCGAAATTTAAATAGCTGAGTAGAGCCTTCGCACCACGTGATCGTAATGTGTTTATGTCCAGTGTGTGAGAGAATGCGTGTGATTCACGTGAGCGTGCGTGATGGGTTCGGTTTGCGGCGCTTTGAGCCAATTCACGAAATTCGGTAAAGCGGTATTATTATTATTATTATATAGCGCGAGTTAGAACGCTAGATCGCAGAGCTGTAGTCTCAGACTACTCCGATCTAATGTAGTT
>JACVVK020000444.1:470000-552500 GCA_018292915.2 Batillaria attramentaria
GGCTTTTTCATCGTTGCCCCGTCTTTGATATCACCCTTATGTGGTGGAAAAGGACGTTAAACCCGCAAACACCCACACCCACCCTTGTATCCTCTCTCTCTCTCTCTCCACACCTGATACACACACTTACCTACTTCCTCTAAGTGTTTGTATCCTCTCTCTCTCTCTCTCTCTCAGTACTTCCCCAATGGTTTTTTTTTATCCTAATAAACGTTTTATCATCATCATCATCATCATCTCTCTCTCTCTCCCCCCCCCTCTCCCCCCCCCCCCCTCTCTCTCTCTCTCTGCTCTGCTCTGCTCTTCTCTGACGAGAGCACTCATTTTCACACACCTGCTGTGGCCACTAATGTTTACCAGTGGGAAATGGGAATGTTTTTCCTTCTCTTTTTTTTTGTAGGCTGCAGCACCGTCATTGTTTATGTTTTTCTTTCTGTCTTTACACCCCACCACTTTCCCCATTTAGCCGACTGTGTAATTATTGATTAAGGAGTTTTTTCCAGTCGTGTCGTTTTTGTTCCAGATTACCCTACTGATGTCACTGTGCAAATCTTCATCGTGAGCTTCGACTCCATCAGTGAAGCTACCATGGTATGGATTTCACCTTATTTTAGCTGGCACTTGGGTGCTAAAACATGCGAGCGAGACATTGACCAAATCGTGTGATGAATTTTACATCCTGCCAGCTGCAGCAGTGTGATATGTTTTACCTTCACTGTTGACAGCATTCAAACAGGGAAAATGGTTCCAAAATTTCCTTCTGATGATTTGTAAAGCCAAGCGACTGTGTAAAATAGTTTTTAATTAAAAAAAAAAAAACACCAACAACAGCACATCAACGTGAAGAACAAAAATTAGTACGGTCCTTTCGAAACATAAGAGTGCCGTCTAAAACAATTGACAATGTGTAACCACACACACACACACACACACACACACACACACACACACACACACACACACACACACACACCGAACTATTATGTAAAAACCTGTCAGCAATAATGTCCTTCAGACTAGCATTATATATATGTCAATGCCTGAAAATCAGACAATAAGGCTATATCATAGCGTCGGTTTACATGCTTTATGCAGAATATGTTGTATCTTGTACTGATACTGGTTTCATGGTTACTTTGATAGTGTGAGAAGTCACCTCTACCTCAGCTTACTCTGAAATGTCTTATCCTCATGTTCTGATGGGCCAAATGGCCTGCAAAACTGAATAAACTATTATTATTATTATTATTATTACACACACACACACACACACACACACACACACACACACACACACACACAGAGGTCCAAGAACGCAAATGCACTAAGCATCAGAATGCTTGTATTTTACCAGAAAGCCGCTTCACTCAAATCCACTGGCGTCACTTTTTCTTGCCTTGTACACAAGAAGTCCCAGCTTCACTGGCAGCTTGCCTCTTGTTGCAACCCCCTGGCATGTACCTTGCCCTAAAGAATACAAAAATCACGAGAATCACGCTTTTTCGTGGCAACAAAAATCACTACGAACTCAGAAGCACACTCGACAAAAATTGTCCATCAAATAAACTCTGCACTTGATTTGACTTCACGCGCACACACACACACACACACACACACACACACACACACACGCACGCACGCACGCACGCACACTATATCAGAATGCTCAGGAAGAAAATGGGAGTCGTCAGAGTTCTGTCCGACTGGCATCCAGTCAACGACGCCAGTAACTGGACTCCCATCCTTGATATGACGCCAGTAGCTGGATGCAGTCGAGTGCAATCGCCTGTGTGATCGTAGTCCCGGCGACCCACCTCCTTTTCTCCTCTTTTTTTCCTCGAGCAAAGACGGTTGCCCTGACTACGGTAATCGTTACTTGGAACATCTTACGCAGACAAAAATACAGACAGCTGGGTCGTTGCCTTCCTGTATTTTCGTTTTTCATGTGGCGTGAGAGTCAGCATAAGCTGGCCGTCTGTTTGGGCACAGTCCATCAGTGCCCGAACTGCACTCTTACCCCCCCCCCCCCCCCCCCCCCCCCCCCCCCCCCCCCCCCCCCCCCCCCCCCCCCTAGACTTTGCACCCAACAATCATTCGCGTCTGTCTTATTATCACATGGATGACCACAGACTTCCGAGCGCAGCTGCAAGCGCACGTGCTTTTGATCTTGCGCGATCAGGGGGAAATCCCTTCCGCACAAAACAGCTATTGCCAGCTAGGTGCAGCTAGCCAATTTACCTTCCACGTGTCAGCGCTGTTGTGGGTGAGAAAGTACAATATAACGAGGACGTCAGCCGAAGGTATCAATGTCTTCGCTGAAAAGGAAATTTCTAGTCTCCCGCAAGCCTACAGAAGCCTGCACTTTGCGTGGGTGGGGTGGGTGTTTGCGTATTTAAATTAACGTCCTTTTCCACCACGTACAGGTGATATCAAAGACGGGGCAACGAGAACAAGGTCAGCACAAAATTTGGCCCCAGCGGGGAGTCGAACTCACGACCCGAGCATTGAAAGTCCAGCGCTTTACAATTCGGCTATCCAGGCTCCCCTCCCCTACATGGTCCACCCCTTGTCGTGGGGTAGTGGCTTGTGTACCTCAATGACCCAGAGAACTATGCCAGCAGGAGCACATGCTCCTGGCAGGGTCACCCAAGCTGGACAGGTCGAAGGGTAGAGGTCAGACGAATGTGGACCACCTCTCCAAGAGGCTAAACGGGTTTGCGTAGGGTTAACAGCCCTACCTGTAAAAAACATTAAGTTACAAAAGCATCGACAGCAACAAACCAAGACATTCACCTGGGCGAGGAAGGGTCTCCATCCCGGAGACCTATGACGCATTGCAGTGAAAGCCGAAAGGAAGCTGCAAGGCCGACCCCCCTTCTAACACCCAGAACAACAACGAGAGTAGCCACATGGAACATCAGGACAATGTATGAAGTAGGAAGGACCATACAAGTAGCAAGAGAGATGAAGAACTACAAGGGAGTACTGGGACTGAGTGAGACAAGGTGGCTACAGACAGGACAGCTGAGATTTTCATCGGGGAGAGCATTTGCTGTACTCTGGACACACAGAGGATGGAGCCCCCCCACACTGAGGGCGTGGCCCTGATGCTGGCACCGGAGGCACAGCGGGCACTCATCGGCTGGGAACCTGTCAACTCCCGCATCATCACAGCCAAATTCATCACCAAGAAAAAAGACATCAAGCTGAACATCATCCAGTGCTATGCTCCCACCAATGATGCGGAAGAGGAGAAAAAAGATGACTTCTACCAACAACTGCAGACAGTGATAGATAGAGGAGGAGCCAAGGACATGACCATACTGATGGGAGTACTTCAACGCCAAGATTGGATCAGACAACACAGGCTACGAGGACACCATGGGTAACACACGGACTGGGACAGATGAACGAAAATGGCGAGCGCTTTGCAAACTTTTGTGCCCTGAACCAGCTAGTGATAGGAGGCAGCATCTTCCCACACAAGCGCATCCACAAGGCCACATGGAGATCACCGGACCATGTCACGGAGAACCAGATTGAATCACATCTGCATCAGCCGGAAGTTCAGGAGATCGTGGCGGATGTGCGCGTGATGAGGGGTGCCGATGTATCATCAGACCACCACCTTCTTGCAACAACATTGAGACTTCGGCTTAAGAGGCACACCAACGCCAACAACACACGGACCAGGTACAACGTTGGATTACTCAGGAACACAGACACACAAGCAGCATTCCGGATCAGCCTTCCAACAGGTTCCAGCCACTGCAAGACCTGATAGAAGACAGTGAAATGGACATCGAGACACACTGGGAACACAGCAAGAAACTTTGGCACGACACATGCGAAGAGGTCCTTGGCAAGAGAAAGACCCAACATAAGGAATGGATCTCTGCTGATACCATCCAGAAGCTGGAAGTTAGGAAAGAGAAGAAAACTGCACTGAACACGAGCCGAACAAGAAGAGCTAAGGCAAAGGCACAGGAAGAATACACAGCAGCTGACAGAGAAGTGAAGAGGAGCACCAGGAAGGTACAAGAGGGACTACATCGACAACCTGGCAGTCAAGCAGAGGAAGCAGCCCGACAAGGGAATCTAAAAGACCTGTACCAGGTGACCAAGAAGCTCGCGGGCAAATTCCAGCAGACAGACAAACCAGTGAAGGACAAGAACGGGCACCCACTGACAACAACTGAGGAACAGCTGAAGCGATGGGCAGAACACTTCAGGGAGCTGTTAAATCGCCCCATCCCTGAAGCACCACCAGACATCCCACCAGCAGAGACAGAACTACCCATCAACATGTGACAAGCCCTCTAAGGCGGAGATCAGGAAAGCCATCATGACACTGAGAAATGGGAAAGCTGCAGGGCCGGACGATCGATACCAGCAGAAGCCATCAAAGCAGACTACAGAAGACAGCCGTCAACATGCTGCACAGCCTTTTCAGCAAGATCTGGGAGAAGGAAGAGGTGCCAGCCCAGTGGAAAGAAGGGATCGTCATCAAGCTGCCAAAGAAAGGGGACCTCAGGGACTGCAGCAACTACCCGAGGGATCATGCTCCTGTCAGTGCCAGCAAGGTTTCTCAACAAGAATTCTACTGGAGAGGATGAGAGAGGCAGTCGACCCATGCTCCGAGACCAGCAGGCGGGCTTTCGCAGGAACAGGTCCTGCGCTGACCAGAATTGCCAGCCTACGCATCATTGTGGAGCAGTCACTGGAGTGGAACTCCCTCTCTACATCAACTTCATAGACTATGAGAAGGCTTTCGACAGTGTAGACAGAGAGGCACTGTGGAAGCTGCTAAGGCACTATG
The DNA here is from genome assembly GCA_018292915.2 of Batillaria attramentaria. NCBI lineage: Eukaryota > Metazoa > Mollusca > Gastropoda > Batillariidae > Batillaria > Batillaria attramentaria. Next base: position 474,820 of record JACVVK020000444.1, read on the forward strand.
GAGTTTCCCGGGAAGATCATCTCCTTGATCCAGTGCACCTACCAAGACATGAGCTGCAGGATTGCCCATGCTGGCCAGTTGTCAGAAAGCTTCGAGGTGAAGACCGGAGTCCGCCAGGGATGCCTGTTGTCCCCGTTCCTCTTCCTCCTGGTCATCGACTGGATCATGAAGACCACTACAGCAGGCAGGAAAAACGGGATACAGTGGACACTCTGGACGCAGCTGGATGACCTCGACTTCGCAGACGACCTGGCGCTCCTGTCTCACAGCCACAGCCAGATGCAGGACAAGACTACGCGCCTGGAAGCCACATCAGCCGGAACAGGGCTCAAGATCAACAGGAAGAAAACCGAGCTGATGAAGATCAACACCACTGCCAACACACCAGTCACAGTCGGTGGAGAGCCCATCAGGGAGGTAGAGTCCTTTGTCTACCTGGGAAGTGTGGTTGATGGACAGGGAGGCACAGACCGAGACGTCACAGCCAGAATCGGCAAGGCAAGGGCAGCAATGGTCATGCTGAAGAACGTCTGGGCATCCAAAGTTGTCAGCATAAGAACCAAACTTCGCATCTTCAACTCCAACGTGAAGTCGGTTCTGCTCTACGGATGCGAAACATGGAGGACAACGAAGACCATGCAGCAAGAAGATCCAGACATTTCTCAACACCTGTCTGAGGCGCATCTTCAACATCCGATGGCCAGAGAAGATCCGGATATGAAGAGCTGTGGGAGCGAGCGGGGCAGGAACCAGTGGCCAAGCAGATCCTGCGGAGGAAGTGGGGCTGGATTGGACACACCCTCAGGAAGCCAGCAGCCAGCACCACACGCCAAGCCCTGACATGGAACCCCACAGGGGAAAAGGAAGAGAGGCCGGCCTCGCAACAGCTGGAGGGCGGGACACTGAGGCAGAGCTATGTAAGCAGGGTACCAACTGGACTGGAGTGGCAAGACTAGCCCAGAACAGAGTGCGATGGCGAAGGGTTGTCGATGGCCTATGCTCCACGTGGAGCCAAGGGCCTAAGTAAGTAAGTAAGGCTCCCCTCCTTTCACTCTGCGAACATACGGGGATCCCAGTCAGGCTTAGGCGAGCAGCCGGGATAGCCGAATGGTAGTGGTTTGGACTTTCAGTGCTCGGGTCGTGAGTTCGAACACCGACTGGGGTCAACTATTTGTCCTGGCCTTTTCTTCGTTGCCCCTTCTTTTATATCACCCATACTTGGTGGACGTTTAACCTCCGAACACCCACCCTCCTTCCGGCTCAGGCCTGCTCGGTGATCTCTCAACCCCCCGTTATATTCACAGCGATCAGATCACTCCTTTATTAAAGGAGCGCCTCAAAAGCATACGATATTTTCGCCATTATTCCAGCAGGGAGCGGGGATAACCCGGCGAATGGGAGAGCGTTGGACTTTCAATGCTCGGGTCGTGAGTTCGAATCCCAGCTGGTGCCAAATATTTGTGCTGCCCTTTTTCTCGTTGCCCCGTCTTTGATATCACCCGTACGTGGTGGAAAAGGACGTTAAACTCGTAAACTCCCATACACCCGTTATTCCAGTGGAACGCCTCTTGCAGGCAAAACGTCGTTGTACTTGTAGGTCCTGTGCCAGATTGTGGTCAATGTCCCACAGAGAAGGAGGGAGCAGAAACTGCATTCCACCGACTTCTTGGCATTTGGGCGTCTTCCTGAATAAGTGACTCTTTGGCCGTTCGAGTCACTCGATCAAACTGCTCGGAAACCACAGAATGGTTTCACGTGAATGCGTCCGAGACGTGTGTGCGCAAACAGACGTTGGTAAGTGGCAGTTTTGTGGGCTGACATCGTGACGGTGTCTGTAACTGAGACATTCATTCAAATGTAGAAATAAAATACAGCAGTTAGGAAACAGAAAGCACTTCAGGCTTTTAGGCACAGCCGCGGCAACCTGCCAGATCGTGCAAACGCTGATGTTCGAACGCCAGTCCATTCAGCAGTTTTTTTTAGGGGTTGACTTCGTGAGGAAATGGCGGTGACTGAAACTGAGACACTCATTCGAACTTATAGAAAAATAAAATACATCAGATATAGGAAACGAGAAAGCACTTTAGGCGGCTTTTAGGCGTAGCTGTGGCATCCTGCTGGATCGTGCGCCGAACGCTAACTTCCACGACACTAGTTTTTAGTCACCTTAATCCGAGCGTTCTGGGATCGATTTTGGCCACGGGATCCTCGGGACAGAGACATTAGCGGTGGAATGCTAACACACTCCGCGGTGCTATGCGTGCCGTTCTTTCTCTCGATCACGCTCGAAATTATGTGGACAAAAAAAAAAAAAACCTTGCGGATTTTTGCAGCTGAACTACAGTATTTGTTTCAGCCGCGTGCACTCTCTCTCTCTCTCTCTCTCTGTCTCGCTCGCTCGCTGTCTCTCTCTCTCTGTGTGAATGATCCCAAGCCAGTACGCGTTACGAGTGTACACACACACACACACACACACACACACACACACACACACACACACACACACACACACACAGTTACTGTGTTTATTTTTTTTTATTAGTCATAATTATTTAGTTGCAGCATCTTGACGGCATGTTCTAAAACTGTTACGCAAAAACACCAACCGTTTAAAATTACAGAATCATTTTATTCACTCTCTCTCTCTCTCTCTCTCTCTCTCTCACACACACACACACACACACACACACAGAGCGCGTGCCTGTGCGCATCAGGTGCAGGTGTGTCTCTGTGTGTCTGAGAGAGAGAGAGAGAGAGAGCGAGAGGAGAGAGAATAGTGGAAGGGTGGAGAGGGGAGGAAGACTTACGACAGGGTAGAGGGTGGCCGAGGGTGGCCCGGGTGAGGGGGGGGGGGACAAGGAGGGTTAAGGGTTTAGCGCTCCTGGGCATTCTGTCAACTCGTGTCAAGCGTCTATACTGACAAGACGAAGATGTAAGACCCTAGTCATTACACTGATGACGACTAATTGGAAACAGACAGTCATTTTTTTGGCACTCGCTACAACCCCGGAGCCTCCCTCGGGAGATCCCCACCAAAACCCACCAGCTTCGTTATTCTGCTAATGGCCCCGAGTTCTGCACCTTGATCAGATCTAACACAGCAGGCTATTTATACGTAGGTAGAACTTTCTATGGAGGTCAAGCGTCAGGAGATCTCTGCGTTGGGTTCGAATTCGCAGAGAGACATAATACCATTTCTTGATGTTTTCTTCATTGCTCCTGGTCGTCTGGTGGGGGGAAAAGGCTTGAGACACTGTGAGAACTTTGACATGGCTCAAACACAAAAGCAGATCAGTATTTTACAGACTCTCTCTCTCTCTCTCTCTCTCTAGAGAGAGAGAGAGAGAGAGAGAGAGAGATGATGTCACCTTTGTAAAATCATACAAATCAGATACAATGACAATAATCTTTGTTTTCCAACTGTAAACATTCTGTGAGAAATACCATGTTCCAACTTGCCGTTGCTGAACTACGAGAATATGAGCAAAGGAAGAACAGTCTATAAGCTACAGGAATATAGAGCGGGGGTGGGGGGGGGGGTGTGGGGGGGGGGAGAGAGAGAGAGAGAGAGAGAGATGATGATGATGATGGTGATGATAATGAATGATGATGAATCTTTATATTCCAACGGTTGAACGGTTGAAGTTTTGAAAGAAATATATAATTTCACAAACCTGCCGTTGCTGCTCACTAAAATATCTGACTAAACTGTAAAAAAAAAAAAAATTACAAGAGAGGGTCAAAAAGTAAATCATAGCAAACCACACACACGCACGCACGCACGCGCGCGCGCGCACGCACGCACACACACACACACACACACACACACACACACACACACACACACACACCACACACCACACACACACACACACACACACACACACACACAGAGCAGACAGACAGACAATCTTGGACTGTCTCTATTCTTCTAATATCAGTTTGTGATAGGTGCCTCCACAGATGTTTTACTAAATGCGGAACAGAAATGTTAGGAAGTGAATCGTTTGTTTATTTTTCCGTTCTTCGATTAAAAAAAAAAATTCTCTCCCATTCTCGGTTGTCTTAATGTAGGGCGGTGCAACATCGCTTTTACAAAATGCATAAACGTTGGAGCAGATAGTGGATCAAATGTGATAAGAGTAACATGCAATGTACATGTACGGTGCCTGCCTCGCCTTCGTGTACACACGCACGCACAAATATCAAGTGTGCACGCTAAAAATCCCACGTTCATCTTTGGAAGAAGAGTAGGTTGTGGCCGGTGGCGTGGTAAAACAGAAATACTGTCGCACGCACCAGAGTGAATAGCAGGGTGGAGGTTTGCACATACAGTAGCGCTTAGCGGCAGCAGGCTTTCACTGCTTCGTCCTCCAGCCCTGCGGCGCCATGAGCATCTCAGTAGAGATGGATACGTGCGCCGAGAAGACTACCATACCATACCATACCATACCATACCATACCATACCATACCATGTAAGCAATAATGCGGGTTAATCACCGTTTTACACAAACACTTGGAACAGTAACTGTACCCGGGGTATTCCAAACAAACCCCGCAACTGGCATTATTCAGCTAACAGCTTCCCGTTCTGCTTCACCTCATTCTATTACTGTGTATTTTGCGCATCCCTGGGCAGGCTTCAGATTACTCGCCGGTAGCGCCCGATTCCGTTCCGTGCTCAGTGATGCATGACAAATTACTGAACAAGTGATTTTCACCCCCTGTGTCTTCGTATGAAATTAATAATGTACGAATAGTGGGCCTGGCATAATTATATATAAATAATGTCACATTAGAGCAGTGACGAACATTTGCGATGCTGAATAGACTGTTTCAGTTTGTTTGGCTTTTGTTTTTCCCCCGCTGTTCACCGTGGCCGCTAGCGTCATGAAAATGCATAGACTTCACGCGGCGGTTACAAAGCAATCTGTGCGGAATCGCTGTGATGCCTGCTGAATTATTGCTGCTTTATCGTGAACGAAAAAATTGCTTTTCCATAATGAATTTCAAAGGCCATTAGCCCTGGGGCCGTCAGTAACGACAGTAACACTCTTGTGGACGCTCTTTTGGCAGTGGCTATCTTTCATAAACACCTTTTACTTCGAACTATCATTTCTACTACGACTACAATTTCGTATTTAAAAACTCATTTTTCTCCAGGTTTTTTTTTCAGGGTTTTTCCTCAGCTTTACAGGTTGTTGTTGTTGTTGTTCTTGTTGTCGTTGTTCTTGTTGTCGTTGTTCTTGTTGTCGTTGTTGTTTAGTCCATCAAGGACCACTTGTAAATATATACGAATACCTCAAAGAAGATCTGTTTGGGGGTTTAACGTCCTTTTCCACCACATACGGGTGATATCAAAGACGGGGCAACGATGAAAAGGATAGCACAAATATTTGGCCCCAGCCGGGATACGAACTCACGACCCGAGCATTAGAAGTCCGACGCTCTGCCATTCGGCCACCCCGGCTCCCTCCAAAGAAGATGCAATGGCCCATCGTGCTTATAGTATCCAGAGCAAGACTTTCAGTCTTAGGATCCTGACACACGGAGAACGCTTTCGTTCGAACAAACACGCTCGGGAAAAGTTAGGGTAAACGCATGGTGTAGCTGCACGTCACACGGAGAAACACGGAAAAACACCATGTTCGCTCTTTGTTCGACCCTAAAACACTCCCTTGTGACATCAACCTTACACAAGCGTGCCGCCAGTTTGTTTAAAACTTGCTGAGATGCGTGTTCTGAAGGTTTTTTAACCTTTCATCATCAGGGGGGTGGGTGTTTAGGGGGTTTAACGTCCTTTTCCACCACGTATGGGTGATGTCAAAGACGGGACAACAATTAAAAAAAAAAAGCCAGCACAAATATTTGGCCCCAGCCGGGATACGAACTCACCACCCAAGCATTAGAAGTCCAACGCTTTACCATTCGGCCACCCCGGCTTCCCCTTTTCATCATCAGATGACTAACAAAATAAATACAAGGCAAATAAACAATTATTATCTTCTTTTCCAGGATTACTCTCTCACAATATTCCTCCGACAAACGTGGAACGATTCCAGACTTGAGTATCCGCCTCTGCCTGGAATCGAGGCTCTGGAACTGGATACGCGCGTCATGAAACGGATATGGGTTCCAGACCTCTACTTCACCAATGAGAAGCAGGCTAACTTTCATGACGTCACCGTGCCCAACAAGCTCATGCATATTACTTTCGCAGGACAAGTGCTGTATAGTTCCAGGTAAACCTCTCTGTGAGTTCTCATGTCAGTGGGAACTGCACCAAATGGCCAATAATTATGCCAATAACTAACACTTTTGGGAGCCTTCTTCTTTCTTTCATTTCTTCTACTTATGAGACGGGGGCAGATTTTGCTACGCGCAGCAGCAAGTTTCAGTGATACAAAACAAGACTGTGACGTTTCCTCACACAATACTTACTTTCACGCACACAGTGACGTAACGAAATCTGCGTCATAGACACCTTACGTGCACACTATGCTGCTGCGTTCTTTTTGGCGGGAGTGACGTGTGTGTGTGTGTGTGTGTGTGTGTGTGTGTGTGTGTGTTGTGTGTGTGTGTGTGTGTGTGTGTGTGGACGGATGTAATGATGACTATCTCCTAAACCACCTCGTTGGAGGCCTTTTTACTTTGAGATAAAATGGGAATTCACCTTCTCCAGAGCTACCTTTCATGATTTTTAGCCTGCCGCATTTTCAGAAGAGTTATCGCCAATTTTAAAAAAAATCGGTCATGTTACGAATGTTTTTCGAAAAAGTTGTTCAAATTCCTTCATTTCTAGACTTTGGAAGTTCACCCAATCACACTGCCTTGATTTGTGCTACAGCTCTGTAGCTCTGACTGGTTTTGTGTAAAAAAAAATATTTCCGAGGTAGGGGTTGTTTGCATATAAGGCCAAATATCTATGAAAAGACTCTTTCAAATTACTCATCATTCCGGTATTTTTGTCACTTATGCCAACTGCGCATATGACATGAACTACTGCACTATTATAGCTTTAGTATTAAGAATAACAGAGCTTTTAGATAAACACATTTTTTTCACGTTTCTGCGAGAAGCGCTGGTCAAAAAAGTTCCAATTTTGCAATTTCGTAAGTACAACCCGAGGCACTTAAGTCCACGTTTCATCAGCTTCTCTAGATCTTCCAGATTTTATATCAAAATAATAGTATTCACATGACAGACGAGCAGCTTGAGGCTGACGTCAAATGTTTGGTTCACAGACAAAATCTGCAAGTATTGTCACTGCTTCCGACATTTCATCAGCCCTCTAGATCTTCCAGATTTCATGTGAAAAATAATTCAGTCGGAGAAGTCACAAAGCCAACAGGGAAATTACAAGACATGAACAAGCATCCTCAGACGATCTCAGTGCTAGAGGCTGACGTCAAAAGTTTAGTTCACGGAATTGACGTCATCTCTCTCTCTCTCTGTATGACGACCTGCCTGAGGGCTGACGGCAAATGTTTAGTTCACGGAACTGACCTCTCTCTCTCTCCTCTCTCTCTCTCTCTCTCTCTCTCTGTGGGGAGCCAGGGTGGCCGAATGGTAGAGCGTTGGACTTTCAATGCTTGGGCCGAGAGTTTCGAATCCCGGCCGCTGGGGCCAAAATATTTGTGCTGGCCTTTTTCTCGTTGCCCCGTCCTTGATATCACCCTTTTGTGGTGGAAAAGGACGTTAAACTCCTAAACACCCATCCACCCACCCTCTATCTCTGCCTCTCTCTCTCTCTCCCCCTTCTTCCCCCACCCGGCCGCACCCTCAGTCACGTGGTTAACCGGTCGAGGTCGTAGAGGATCTAGTCAAAGACCGTATCTACGGTCTTTGATCTAGTGTCGTTGGTAGAACTTGGAGAGGGGAGAACCGGCAACAATAACAACAAAACAGACAAAATAATATGAAGTTTGGAGAAACAACTTTGTAGGACGGGGCCGTTCCTCCTTGTTTTTTCTGAGGCTCGCCCCAAATTCTACAGAGGTATCCTAACGTACAAAATATGGAATAACATGCTTCCGTGTCAAACCGGCAAGCTATTTCCTCGACCTATACTCCACTACACAAAGTCAAGAATGTCATTTTGTGTACCGAGACCGCGTATCGACAATCAAATCTTTCATTTGCTGGGAGGCCTCTTTGGAACTCGCTTCCAGTATTTCATAGCAGCAACGATAATGTTCTGAAACTGACTGTTACGTCAAAACATCAACCGTTGGAAAATAAAGATTCACTTCATTTCTGCGTTCCCTGTACTGGGCTCGACCTCAGATGATTAGGTTGGTAGTTTTGACGAATTCAGTGGTCTTCAGCCAGTCCATTTTGGTGCCCAGAAGGCAGTTTCTCTGCTAACGTTGCTCCATTCGGCCAGTGCTGTGTCCTAGCTTCTAGGAAAAGGGGACAGGACTGCAGAATGTGTTCCGGGGGTTTGGGGGGGGGGGGGGGGCTTTTTCGCATAGACAATCTGGTGCTTGTGTCAGACCAAGGCGGTACAATTGGGCGCGCAGTCTGCAGTGTCCAGCCTGTAGGCGAAAAATGGTGGTCTGTTGGTGACGCCGGAGATGTGTCATCTGCATGTTCGTCAGATGGGACTTTGGGAGTAAATTTGCTTTCTCTGTCGTCAGCAAAGCGTGTTTTGAGCCTTTTTCGGTATTCTGATATTTCTCTAGCACTCTCTAAATGTGTGAGCTGGGCATGTTTGTCACTACAACCTTCCCTGGCGACCTGTCCTACTGAATGATGCATCACGAATAAATTTCAGATGCACTGTTCATTTGGCATAGCTGTCCCTGATTATGGCGGAGGAAACTGCTTTGCTTGTGTTGGTCGGCGAGTAATTTGCAACAAGTAATTACCAGGACTGGTGGTGTGTGTGGTGTGTGTGTGTGTGTGTGTGTGTGTGTGTGTGTGTGTGTGTGTGTGTGTGTGTGTGTGTGTACAGAATATCAATGAAGCTGAGCTGTGACATGGACTTGTGGCGGTTTCCATTTGACTCGCAGACCTGCTACCTCAGCATGGAAAGCTGTAAGTGATCATAACAAGTAAATGTATACCTTACTTCTGTTATATATAGGACTAGAGGGACCATGCACCTAGCGGACCCTCATTCGCTTGCTCACATAATAATACTTGTAATAAATCAGAAAAAAGGAAAGATTTGTAAAGACGTTAGTCGCATCATTAACGATGACGTGCGGGTTCTGAGATTTACTGGTTAGTCTGTTTTCAAGCTCAAAAGCCAGTCCACGAAACGAAAACAACAACAATAGCAACAACATTAATCTTTTAAGTGTAAACTTATATGTCACCAACGATCAAACCAAGACTTGACAGTTCCAACTTATTTTTATACGTGCATATACTCGTATACTCCATATATCCCTTTCAGCTACAACAGCAGTTTGATTAGTTTTCCTGTTTTGTTTTGTTTGTTATTTTGTATTGTTTTTTTTTCCTTTAATGGAATCAGAAAGAGGGTCCCTTAAGTACCATTGTGGAAGGTTTCATTTTTATTATTATTTTGTCATAGATTATTTGTATTTTTTTTCCTTTTTTGGAATATGCTTAGTTGTGGGTTTCCAGACAGCTACTCGACAGAGAATGTAATATTCCAATGGCACAAAGACCCAGTGCAGAAACGGGATGACATGTCGCTACCACAGTTCGAGTTCCACGACTTCACGCATATGGACTGTACAAAGGTATACATTGGAGGTGAGAATTTTTCTCGGCAAACCTGTGCAACACTACTGCTACTACTACTACTACTACTACTACTACTAGGGGAGCTGGGACAGTCGAGCGGTAGATCGTTGAACTTTGAATGCTTGGCTCGTGAGTTCGATTCCCTACTCAGTAAGTGAGGCCAAATATTTGCACTGGCCTTTTTCTCGTTGGCCCGTCCTTATTCCGTATATGGAGGAAAAGGACGTCAAACCATCAAACATCCCACTACTACTGCTACTACTACTACTACTACTACTACTATTGTTACTACTACTACTACTACTACTTTTTTAAGCGATTAGAACTGTTATTATCTGACAGGTTAAAGCGCTGTATAAGTACTGTCATTATTGTTATTATTATTACTTCTACTGCTTATGATAATGGATGTTTCAATGGGTGCATTACCAAAGTGCTTGCCTCGCAGCACAGGGAAATAAATTCAAAACGCGCGCAGACACTCATACATTGAAGAATGGCACTACATCCAGCTGGTGCTAATGGGTCATCCTAGTTTCTAAAATGTCAGAATCAAACAAGTGCCTATTTGTACAGTATTTATTTGGTGCCGGAATGTCCATTTCAAAATGATAGAGAAGAGGGTTCAGTCGGAAGTGGTTGGGTTGGGGGGGGGGGGGGGGGGTGGGTAGCACAGGAACAGCGGAGAGAACCGTCGACAACGCTGCTTCTATCCCGGCGTGTGTGTGTGTGTGTGTGTGTGCGTGCGTGCGTGCGTGCGTGCGTGCGTGCGTGCGTGCGTGCGTGCGTACGTGCGCGTGCGCGCGTGTGTGTGTGTGTGTTTGTGCGCGCGCACTTTTGCAAGCGTTTGCCAAACAAATGCAAATGTCATGCACACAGAATATGTCAAGGAAAATAACGGAACCAGACAGATTACATATGTCGGGACACTTAAAATTCGTTTCCTGGTCGCGTAGCTCAACCCTCCATATGTCAGTCTAACCTTTGCGTGTAAAGTTTGCATCATGTAAATATCAGAATAATGTGCGAGTCGGTTCATCTGCTGTTGACTTCAAATGTCAAATCGGATTCCGCTTGCTGCTCGGCCGTGGTTTCTTTACCCCTATTGTTTAATTTAAAAGAAAAAACAAATGAACGAGTTTTTTGGTGATTCAGACGTCTGCTTTACAATGTTTGTTTCGGCCAACTGGCAAATACGCCCCTGGAGGGTGTAGTCGTAACGCAAGTGAAAGTTCAAAGCATAAGTACGTCTTGTTTATGCGCCAGTTGTTTTTCTGTACTTTCTCCAGTGTAACAAAATAAATATGTTTAAACCAAGTTCAAAGCATCGTTATCAAAGCTGAACACAAGTTCAGATGGTACTCTTAGGTCACTCACCAGATTCAAAAGGGGGGCGATAATGCGGTCATATTCGTCTTTCTTTACTACAACAACAACAACAACAACAACAAAGTAAATAAAGGAATAAAAATAAATAAATAAAAAGCGAGCAAAAACTAATCTAAACGAACAAGCAAGGGTGGGTGGGTGTTTAGGAGTTTAACGTCCTTTTCCACCACGTATGGGTGATATCAAAGACGGGGCAACGAGAAAAAGGCCAGCATTAATATTTGGCTCCAGCCGAGATTCGAACTCACGACCCGAGCATTGAAAGTCCAGCGCTGTACAATTCGGCTGTCTCGGCGCCACACACACACACACACACACACACACACACACACACACACACACACACACACACACACACACACACACACACACACACACAAGCAAACAAAAATCAGCACCCAAAGGTATGGTGGTGGTGGTGGGTGGTTGATGATTTTATTGTGTTTATTTATTTGTTTATTTAGGCCTGCATCAAGTAAATTTATTATTCGTCCTTGTTTACTTGGTAGGTGACGCATTTCTGTTGACATTTTCGGTCGCTTTCTCTTCAGCTAGATTGAGTGGGTGCCAGAAGTGGAAATGATGGGTGTTAGGGCTGGTTTGATACGTTCCATACGGACCACGATTCCTCTCTTACTTTCATGTTTAGTCTCGCTCAGTCTTCAAGTAGTTCCGGTGTTGACGTGTTGTGTTGTTGGTGTTTCCTCCCTAGCCAACTACACGTGCATTCGCGCCGAGTTCCATCTGGTGAGATCCTACGGTTACTACATGGCCCAGGTCTACATTCCCTCAGTACTGGTCGTCATCCTGTCCTGGGTCTCCTTCTGGTTGGACATCGACGCCATCCCGGCCAGAATCTCTCTCGGGCTGCTCACAGGTTGGACAACCAATGCTTGATAATGACTATAAGCATGTTTAGCAGGACTTCGTAAGGTGGACTTCGCTGCCAGAGGCCGCGAGCGGATAACGCGCTGCGATTAGCTAGTGGTACCCCTAACGTGCCTGATTTACATGTAAATGGGTTACGCTGCTCAGCGAAGTCCTCTTTACGAAGTCCTTCTAAATATGCCTGTTGTCTTTCAGGAGAAGTTAAAAACGCACCTCTGTCACTGGGACCGACTGACAGTGCCAAACATAACAAGCTGTCTTCGTTTCCTTCATTGTTTTTGCTGGTGTTTTTTTTTTTTTTTTTTATTCACCCATGTAGAACCTCGCACACGTCAAAAAGTTAGTGACGTCAACCAGCTAGGCGAGTTAACACAACCTCATGTGTTTGGGGTTTTGCGGTACGGAAAGGGTTTCCAGTACTTTCTTTGTGTCGACATGCTTGATGTCAGAGAGCTTGCGTACGTGTGCGCGCGGGCAGCATACATGACACAACGACCACGACGACGGACAGCAGGTCACTGCATAGAAACAACAGATTGGGCTGGTGGCCATCTTTTTTTTTTTTTTTCTAAGCGCGGCCAGCACGATCTGCTCAGTTCCGCTAATTACTTCTGCGCTATGCAAGTGTACACTGGATTACCTTGCACTTTCTTTGTTGTTTTTGTTCCAAACAACAACATGATAAGGGAATTAAGGGCTTCTGCAAACTGGGGGGACGCTGCACCCATGTTTACACAGCTCCATCCATTTATTTCCCTTCTCTGCATGCAAGGTATGGTTCCCATTCCACGGAGACCCCGAACGGAATGAGATGGGTCGCCTTAACCACTAGGCTAGATTCCCTTGTCACTTGCTGGGCTATGTTTAGGGACAGGGATGGTTAGTGATTAGTGTCGAAATAGAAATTCGTTGCAGCCAATGCAGGTCTGGCTAGTCAATTAAAGTTGTGCCGTTTCACGCAATGTCGAACTTTTGGTGTTTTTTTTTTCTTTCTTTAAGAGAAACTAGGAGGGCTGCCGGTGTGGGGTGGGTGGGTATTTGAGAGTTTTAACGTCCTTTCCCACCACATATGGGTGATATCAAAGACGGGGCAACGAGAAAAAGGCCAGCACAAATAGTTGGCCCCAGCCGGGATTCGAACTTACGACTCGAGCATTGAAAGGCCAACGCTCTACCATTCGGCTGTCCCGGCTCCCCTAGGGGGACTGCTGCCAGTTAAAGTGTAGATGGGTGTTCCAGTAAAGGATAATGCACATTTCTTTCAGGGCAATAGTGTATCAAGTCAGTGCTTGAGATGTCATTTCATACTCATTTCGGGCACAGTTCTCTGTGTTACCGCAGTTACTGGTATGCTTCGTCGTGACTGCTTGCAAGTTGTCAGGTTCAAACAACAAGTAGATCGCATCTAAAACTCTATGTGTATGTTTTGACGGGGAAATTTCTAGACAGAGCTAGAGGGAGGATGGGTGGGTATTTGGGGTTTTAACGTCCTTTTCCAACACATACGGTTGATAGCAAAGACGGAGCAACGAGTTCTCCAAATAAACACCAAACGTGACGCCACGCTCAACTTATGTCCTTACGCGTAGTGTGTGTGTCTCGCTGTGTGTCTACAGATTTATTTTTTTTTATTTTTATTTTTTTTTCAGTTTTGACGATGACAACCCAAAGCGCCAGCGCACGCTCCAATCTGCCGCGCGTGTCCTACATCAAGGCCATTGACCTTTGGATGGCCATGTGTCTTTTTTTCGTCTTCGCCGCCCTCATAGAGTTTGCCTACGTCAACGTGAACGCGCGGGTGGAAAAACGAAGACAGTCTGTGCACGGTGGTTTGAAGTTAGGGACAAGAGCGGCGCCGTCCAGAACAAACAGCGAAAGTGGCGCAGAAACAGTAAGTGTAAAAAAGAAAAAAGAAAAAAAAAAGTTAAATGCGTATGTTCCAAGGTTACTAAGTTTCACAGGGGAGTAATTGTGCAGGTGGCAAGTGGATCAGAACGAGTTGTTATAGGCCCTGATTTTAAGATCGTCTAGCATATTAAGACACATGTACAAATACATGCACAGACAGGTTTGCGCTCAGCTGGTTGAAGCCAAAACGCAGCAGCCGGTGACAATCTCGCAAACGACACTCGACCATGTAGCTTGCTGCTTGCTGAGTTCGAGCTGCCGACAAGGGAAGCATAGTGGACGCAGTTTAGGGACGGCTGAGTTTTCCTCGATCACACGGCCATCCAACGTCAGTGTGTCGCATTCGGAGCTTTACTAACTGTAAGATAAGCTATTTCAAGCGCACAGACGCAGTCACAAGCGCAGCTGTTCCGAAACAGAAGTCCCACTGCATAAAACCTGGTTATGGTGGCAACAGCGCCTTCAGTGTTACCTTAGGGTCGGAATATAACCCCTCCACTAATTCTAGGCTTTTCCCAGGCAGACAAATGTTTTGGAACTTTTGTGCTTGTGAATTTGCCAGAATGCTCCACATAGCCGACCGTACGATTAGTAGAGCTCTAAATGCAATTCACTAACGTTTGCGGCCGGGCTTACATACTTAGGCCCATGGTTCCAAGTGGAGCATAGGCCATCGACGACTCTCCGTCATCGCACTCTGTTCTGGGCTACTTTTGCCACTCCAGTCCAGTTGGTCCCCTGCTTATATAGCTCTGCCTCGGTGTCCCGCCTCCAGCTGTTGCGAGGCCGGCCTCTCTTCCTTTTGCTGGCCGTACGACCGAACAGAATTTAATGTCCCGAAGCACTTCTAAAGTAATCAGTGTGGCAAGCCTGTAGCAGACGCTGTGCGTTTTGGCTTGTTTGCTGGATGCCAGCCTGTGTTAGGCTGTAAATTCTGTGCACTTTTCTAAGCGGTACGATGCTAGACAGACCCGAACGATTTTGGAGCCTAGAAATATCGGATGGTGTCTTTAACCCCCGTTGAACAAGATTATGCCTCGGTAACGGAGTTGCAGAATTCACTGTGGCTCATCAAGTCAAAACGCCTTTACCTCACCAGCCGTTGAAAGCAGTTACACTGTGACAGAAAGCTTGACTGATCACCAGTGTCTGTGGCGTTCCGGTTTACTTTTCTACCGAGTCACATTTTTAGCGAGTTTCGCGAATTCCTCGCTCCATAATTCTCCCTGGCTCTCTCTCTCTCTCTCTCTCTCTCACCTACTATCTCTCTTTCTCAGGAGACAAACGGCAGAAGCAGTTGTTCCATCGTCTGTCTCGCTTTGCAGGAGAAAGAGAACGGGGGTGGAAGAAAACGGCTGTTTTCCAAGACGACGGTATCGAGACAGAGGGCAAGGAGACTGGACAAAATCTCCAGACTCGCCTTCCCCGCGGTGTTCGGCGTCTTCAACCTTATCTACTGGACCTTCTACATGCTCTGGCCAGAGGACCACAATTGACGTCATCATTTGTAGACTGACGCCATCAAGGTCGTGGAGTTGATGTTGGCGAAGGAGTGACGTCATCGTCTGCGGAATAACATCGTCGGACCACGGGTCAAGGTCGCGGTTGTCATTTGTGGGAAAGACGTCATCGGGGGACGGGTCAAGGTCGTGGTTGATATGGTGATGGAGGCATGTCCTGGTTTAGGCGTTTTACCCTGTCGGCGAATTTCGCAGACTCCTCCCCCCCCCCACCCCTCCCCCTTTGGAAATGTTCAGCTCACAAAAATAAAAATAAATGCAATTCTAATCTAAACTTCCGAAACTTAAAATTGCTGAGCTGGCCCTTCGCACCACGTGATTGTAATGATTCATGTGCTGTGTGTAAGGGAATGCGTGTGATTCACGTGAGCGTACGTGTTGGGTTTAGCTCGCATCGCTTTGAGCCAAATCATATTTTGGATAAAGCGCCTACACCAATGCGCTTATTACTTTTTACTTTATGAGAGCGAGATGATTGTATGAACGGCTGGTTAAGTGCCCACTTCCAGCCCCATAGTGCGTTAAAAAAAAAAGGCGCGCGCACCTTGAGTTGTTCCCCTGTTTTGTTCCACGAAGCGTCTTCCTTAAGTCATACCGATGCATGGCGCGCTAGGGTCGTGAGTTCGGTTCTTGGCTGGTAGCCAACATTTTGGGAGGGCCTTTTCCCCGTATTTGGTGTCACCCTTGCATATCTCTAACCAATCAATCAGTAACAAGGCTGTACTGAGTGTTCTGTCCGTTTTCAGGCAGGAACACGCAGGGAACTTCAGTCTGTTTGTCAAACACAGCACCACTGAGTGCAGGCTTTATTAATCTGTGTGTGTGCGTGCGTGTGTGTGTGTGTGTGTGTGTGTGGTGTGTGTGTGTGTGTGTGTGTGTGTGTGTGTGTGTGTGTGTGCATGCGTGCGTGTGTGATCGCTTTTGGGCAGAACTATTTTTTTTAATGAGGGATGATACAAAAGTATTGATATTGATTTATAAACAACCCGTACTGCATAGCATCCATCAAAGCTCAGCTGACTGGAACGCTAACACGTGCGCCCAGAGTACGCATGAATGTTTTCCAATCACGAAACTTCCGCAAGACAAAAGGACATTGCTTGCATCGAGATTACATGAGCTCTGGTTAACAACCTGACTGAACTCATCGTCATTGACTTCGTTGCCAAAATGACACAACGAAATACCGGGTTTCATCATGGACCTCGATAGGGGTCAGGGTCTCTACACTCAGCTACATGCATTTCAAGTTGATAATTATGGAAGCGTTTTGAAAAAGAGAAGTTGCCAGAGATTTTATGGGGGGCTATCTGCGGAGATACATAGGGTTAGTTAATCCTCCAGGATTTTTTCTTTTTACCTATTATTATTAAGACTGTCTGGTATAGTGGTGGTTGAGAGAAACTGAGAGAGAAGTTCACTGGATGCTGTCTGTTTCCTTAGACATGCTTCTGCTTTTTTTTTTTTTTTAATGCAAATTCTTGTGCAAAGAATATCACTCGATGCTGTCTGTTTCTTAAGACATTCTTTTACTGCTTCTTCTGCCGCTTTTTTTTGTAACTTAAAATTCTCCTGCACATCTCTTTCAAGTTCCCTGGAAGTGGTGCACACATCACGATTAACCAATGCTATTGTACTAAACAACATAATAAATATGCACTAAAAAGCAAGTGTGAAAGATACTGATAGAAGATGGACTTCTGGCAGTCTAACCTGCTTTATGCTGATGCTGCACTGTTGTCAGTCAGTGTCTATACCAGCAGCTGCTACCAGGAGCAGCTTCTGGATTAAAATTTCATACACTTGTCACCCTCTGCAGCACTGCTGTTTGGTGTAAAAGTGATTGACTGTGAAATCGCAGCAATGCTTATTAGCAAGGTAATGTAATGTCTTTGTTATTAGTGTGAAAGTGATCTGAATGTGAAATAGCTCAGCCGTGGCGGTCAATTGTCCGACAACCGTCACAGTCAATTGCTTTTGGTTTTGTTGTTAATGTTTTTTTTTTTTTCTTTCTGTAATTGCTCCATTGCACTTGCATGCAAACTTTGCTGTCAGTTTTCAGCCCATGTCCATGTTTCCCAGCTGTGAACTAAATTCCTGTCTAATGGCTGAATTTTTTCTTTTCCTACTCGAATGTGTATTATTTTAAATGAACTCCCATGCTGTGATATATACATGAATTGCTGCTGCGTGATCGAATGAAAACGGATTTGCCTTGTTTGCATTTTGCTTTTGTATTTCATGACATGTATTTCCTTTTTAGTGTCTAATTCAGAATGATGTACATGTAAATACAATGCACAGTGTCGTTTTTGTTTTAACTGATAAATCAAAAACCTGTTCCATTTTTTTGTAATCAATCAAAAATCTGTTTTCATGAATGTTTCCGCGTCATAATCCGGGTTTTTTATTTTATTTAGTTTTGTTTATTTATTTTTATTTTTATTTATTTATTTAATTTTTTTTTTTTTTTGGGGGGGGGGGGGGTGGGGGGGGATAGGGGAGGGATTGTTTTGGTTGTTTTAATCACCAGTGGATGCTAAACCATTTTATACGAAGAATATGTTTCGTGGAAGAGTATCCGTGTTTGCTTTAATTCAGACCTGTCTGTTGTGTGCTTACAATGTACGAAGAATTATATGTGTGCCTGTGTGTAATGATTGTAAAACAGGCGAGATAGCGGGGTGGGGGGATCACAGAGGGAGAAAGATTGTGTGCATGTATGTCACTTATCTCAGGGACGGGTAAAGCTAACGATTATTGTTTGGTAAATTTCCTCCATTTTGTTTTAAATGCTCATTACTGGGCTATATTAGTTATGTGTCCATTCCCACCCCCCCCCCCTCCCCACCACCACCACCACCAAAAGTCCCAGCTCATTGGGTTAGGTTCAGTGCAATTCAATAAAATGTGATACATGTACCGGTATCCCATGTTAAACGTCACCATTTCCATTTTCATCTGAACTGTTCATGGTTTTGACCGATTGATTGACCAGTAAAACTGTTTTCCAACGAAAAACAGGTGTGTGCACTGGGTATTTGTGAGAATGTGTTTGTTTGTGGAGAGAGAGAGCAAACGGATGAATGACTCTATTTTCCAACAGAAATGATTTAACCACATACTGATTAATATTCAATCAACTACTGCTACCAAAAAAAAAAAAAAAAAAAATCTATAAAGATAAAATACAAAAAAAGTGAAAACACAACATAATCTGAATAATACTTTATTTTCAGTAAGTTTTTGAGTACATTGTACCAGCGACATAAAGACACAACATCTGACCAGCTGGCATGAGAAGACATCCGGTTTACAAGATCAAAAGCTCTTAAATGCACAAACACTGGATTCACTGATAAACTGGCTTTTGACACCATAACGTGGTCGGTCAGGGGTAGTAGCTGATGTTCTCCCAAAACAGGGGTCGTCATATGCAAGAAATACTGATTAGATGATGCACCATATGTGAACCATGGAATATTCACATAAAGTGTGACCAGGCAGCAGAACAGAACAGCACAATAAGCCGAGAAACTGTTCCCACCAAACCAAGCAATTAAAAAAAAAAAAACACTTTCAGTTTAGTATTTTGTTTAAATTAAAGCTTGGTGCCTGTTCAGTTTATAGAATATATCACTTTCCTCTGATTTGATTATGTTTTAACTATTTTTGATTTGAAAGTTAACTCTTTTTCTTTTCTCCCCCCCCCCCACCCCCTTCCTTGGTGCTTGTGGTTTTTGACCGTTTACCAAATGAATCCTCAAAATTATCAAGTGAACAGTAACCCTATCCCCAGATATAGAACAAAGAGAGACGCCAAAGGCAAAACAATAAATAAAGAACGGAAATGAAGAAAAAAAATTACAACACTAACTCAAAGCAAAGTAGCAACCAACAGCAACTGCCAGGGCAAGCACCACGATAGAAGAGATTACGAGCTTCGTCTTGTGTTTCTGAAAAAACGTTAACTCCACAACTTCTTCTCTGTGTTTTCGCGGTTTCTTCCGTCGGCCTTTCAGGTGACGCTCGAACTCTTCCAGCTCTGCCGCCTGCTTACGTGCTGCCTCCTCTTCCTTCTTGTGTTTTTCCTCCTCCTCTGCCTGAAGAGTGACACAGAAAACAAGCCATTGAACGAGGCTGCAAAAACTGACTTGTCATCGTGGAACAAGACTGCGAATGCAAAATAGAAAGCAATTCCACAGTATAAGTATCTAAACATAGAGCATAAAGGCAACCGAGTTATGCTGGTTCATCATACGCAGACACAATATTGTAGCCTGTGTCTGAACAATGCAAGCCAATTAGTGCAGTCTGATCATTCCTACACAAGAAAATGCGCAGTTCAGATAGGTTTACTCGGAGTTAATGTATCTAATAAGAAATACATGCATGACAGTTCAAGATGATAGAAGGGCCCAGGTGAAATCAATGAGCCCAGCATAACTTTCAGTGGCCAATGGTGACAAGGGTCCTGCACTTGGTCATCTGTGAAAATATTTTTTTTTTAAATCACCTAAAGTAAACAACAACAATAGCCACAGACAGACAAACAAAATGCTCCTGCTTGATGTACAACAGTTCCAGCAATTCTCCTACACATTCTACTGCTGCATTAAGTACAAGCCACAAGAACACAGCCTTGCCTGTTTCTTCTGCTCCAATATTTTCTTGCACGTGCTGTCACACTCCAGGGTCTCGCCACCCGTTCTGTCGCAGCACCTCGACTCCTTCTTTTTCCGCTTGCACGGACAGCGGATGTACACCTTCTTGTCACACTTCTCCGGCTCTGGGCATGGTCCATTGTGACACATGTCCGGGCACTGATGATTACACGCCATCTGCAGAAAGACAGAAGTCAAAGATTGGGACTGGGTCGATCACTGCCTTGTGTGGCTGCAACTGAACCTTGACTTTATTTCACGTTGAATGCAAAGTCAGGCATTTTAGCACATCAACAGGAGAGGAGAGGGTGGACTATCAGACGTGTGTGTGTGTGTGTGTGTGTGTGTGTGTGTGTGTGTGTGTGTGTGTGTGTGTTATTAATTTTTGTTGTCAATGATTATGAAGTCAACTGTCAAACCAAGACACAAAGACCTGATACTATGCATGATATCCGCATCACTTTGGCCATCTGTAGCATTTTCAATTTTCTGATGCTGAAAAACGGCAGTCTGATTTTGTTTGTTTTTTGTTGTTGTTGTTGTTGTCATTTTGTCATCAAAACAATTCGCTGACACTGAATTCCAACTGTGCACTTCAACCCAGCAGAGGGAAATCAAGATAAATCAAAGGTGGGGTGGATGAGTGTTTGGGAGTTTAATGTCCTGTACCACCACATATGACAAATCAAAGGTACCTGGTATGCTGAAGTGATGGTGGTGTGAAGTTAAAAAATAACACCCCCAAAAAAAAACCCAAACAAGAACAACAAATTAAACCAACAAAAACTAACAATACAAACTGCGTAACACCAGCACAAACAACAAGAAAAACACACCATCAAACCAAACATAAAAAAAAAATAAAAAATTACAGCCTCACCATCTTGGGACATGGTCCTCCGCATGACTTGAGAGAGTTCTGACGGTCAGTGCCTGCCTCCAGCCACTCATGACAAGGGATGTGTTTGACGACAGCCTGACAGTGACATCTCATGCGCACCATGGCCGTGCACTGCGGACAGGGCCCAGGGTGACATGGCTGCAGGCAAGTGTGGGTGCAACCCTCTGGGCGCGGCTTCTCGCATGGAGATTCGCATGTTTGGCAATTCTCCCCTGCCTGGATAACACGTACATACATGCAAATTGATCACTTTCCGCCTCAAACGTATGTCAGATATATCACCGCAAGGTGCTTAGAGTGGTTCATTAAAACAAAATGTAAAACATGTACATACATTAATACACATACATTCCTAACTTCTAACCTTTAACCTCTCAACTAAATGCTAGATTTTTTGTGCTGAGTGCTTGGTGTGCTCTGTTTAAATACAAAACGTAACATACAGTAAATATTACCATGACTAAACACATGAACATCGTGCTGTAACTTGATTTTGAGAATAGCTCGGGAGAGAAAGTGTGTCATCTGAAGCTATTTTGGAAACTGAATTACGCGGAAATTCCGTGATGTTTTCCATCTCTCCCTTTACTCCCTCAAACTGTTAGTTCTGCCCTTTTCAGTGGAAGCAGACACAAAAATCTTGAAATTCTGACGACTGTGACGTTTTACACCCATCCTTTTCTTCATCATGCTGTTTGTTCAAAGCTCGTAAGTCAAAGCAGACACAAACCTGGCGACTGTCTGGTGCTCCGTGCACGACATGACACTCCAACTGACAGGTGTGGTTTCCACACTCCAACTCTCGACCACATTTCTGTCCACACGAATATGGCCGCACCTCTGAACACGGAAACTGCCCCACCTAAAACAAAACAGGAAGAAAGTGCGTAATCTCTATGCAAATCCTGGGGCACGGAAAATACTTCAAAATGACAGATACACATTTAAAGAAAATCAGTGCTTCAGCTGCAGGCCTTATGTAAAAAAAAGAAAAAAAAAATATGGAAAACAAGCACACACACACACACACACACATGTGAAAAAACCACCAGTGTTTCCCCTAACGCACTGTAGTGTGTAAACGACGCATTAAAACCCGAAAGTGACGCAGAGATTTTGGTCCTGTGCGTCCACAGGACGCAGACCTTTTCGTCCCCCGTCTTACCCCCTGCACCACCGTGCGCATCACCCGCCACACGGAGGGGTACTTCCCTTCCCACATGTACAATGTCTCACTCCTGGGCAGTGGGACCCTCAAGATTTGCAAAGGGACCCTCAGAAATTCCCACAGAGGGTCCCTGGGACCCTGAGAAATCAGAGGTGTGGGAAACACAGACAACAACAGACAAGAACAAACATTATACAAAAAGAGAACCATTGTAACAAGAATTTCTGTTGCAGACGCACCTCATGTTTGCCCATACATTCCACAGCAACAGGCACTTGACATGGAGGACATGGTTTCTTCACGGTGTCTATGTAGAATGTTGGTCGACCTGCCCATGGTCCTTCTCTCTTTACCTGAGGAGACAGAATTCACTCATCATCATCATAATCATTATCTTCCTCATCACCACTAGCCACAAATATAAAAAAATGGTCGCTGTTAAGTATTGTGTTCGCAATCAAGATCATCATCATCATCCTGGAATAAGAACGAATGCAAAGTTTTCATGTTATACGAACTTAGCAATTCGATGTCCTGGAATTTTGGTGCAACTGGATTTTGGGGAATAGTGCAGAAGTGTACAACGCATATCATCCTGTGCTATTTTCAAAACCCAGTAATGACGAAAAACCACAACTATGCTGAATTGATGTGCAGTGCAACACAGCCTGCCTTGTCCAATATGAAGAGATTGTGTGTGTGTGTGTGTGTGTGTGTGTGTGTGTGTGTGTGTGTGTGTGTGTGTGTGTGTGTGTGTGTGTGTGTGTGTGTGTCTGTGTGATTTTATGTGTGTATACTACTGGACAACCCTTTAACCTGCGTATCAAATCACAACACTATCATTGCTATAGCACAACTGACCTTGTCTTCTACTTTAACCTTCACCGCATCATGGCATCGGGCTGGACAGGTGTGCTGACAGTTAGGCAGCCGATTCCCGCACACCTGGGAACACGCCGGACACTCCCCAAAGTGACAACGGTGTTTCTGTCTCTGGGGGTGGTGGCAGTTAGGTGGAATTCTGCGAAAGGGACAAAATTAATACAGACCCGTTGTTTTAAGTACATCTCACTACACAGTCCAGATAATATATGTGCTCTTCCCATAACGTTTACTACAGCATGATGGCCGATGTACTTTTGTTTCCTAATGACAGACAGCAGAGAATAATCACTACTCAGGGCTACTGCCACTTTGATCAGTATCTGCAAAACTCCATCCATCATAAAAATAATAATAATAATGAGGATTTGTCTGGTGCCCAACCTCCTGCTGGAGCTCTGGGCGCCTCACAACAGTGGAGTGGCAATACATACACATGAAATACATGTCACATTACATACACATGAAATACACGTCACATACACGCTACATACACACAGCTATGATACGTAACACGACATGGTAAAATGACAATGATGGTGACAGTGATGGTAGAGAAGTTAGTCTGTATAATACTGTAAATACAGCCGGAAGAAATGAGATTTCAAAGCGGTTAAAAGAGTCCTTTGACTCTGCATGGCATAAAACACGGCTTAAAATAGTCCATAGTCTACCAGTAGGAAAGTGTGTAGTGAGTGACGAGGTGGCAAAGCGTTTTGCTAGGGGTGTCTAAGGGCATGCTCCTGTGGATTTAAAAAAAAAACAAAAAAAAACCCCATCATCTGTGCAGTATGGTGCATTTTGGCATGATTTTAAATGTTTTAGAGGACAGATTTTTAAAGGAAAAATTTTAGAATTTAGGCTGGGGAATTGCTGACAAAAAAAAAGAAAAAAGACTGAAACCTAAGCCAGGGTGCAGAGACAGCGCCCTGCAACACTCTACTGCAGAAAACATAGTTTAGCGTATCTGAAGACATCTAGTAGCCTCTCCTGGCACCCCAAAGTAACACACTGCCTTGGTACTGACATGCAAATCTTCAAAAATGTTGTTAGACAGTCCCACATGGCATTACATGTATCATGATGCTTTACTGTTCTCTGGCTGAAACCTAGATTTTTGGGGGCTGAAAGGATAGGAAATTTGACTGAAAATTGCCAAATGACTGAAAATTCCCCAGCGTGAGAATTAAATTAAAATCTGTGCAGTTTGGTGCATTTTGCGCGTAATTTTAAGTGTTTCAGAGGAGGAAACACACTTTTGGGGGAAGACAATTTTTAGCCAAAGGTGGAAATCCTCCAAAGAATGGAAGATTTTAAACCCTGATATAAGGGAAAAGCACAAGTTACAAATAGTAGTTTTCAATATATCAGTTACGACCCAAACCAAAAATTCAGACCATTACAATGTAAGTGATCTATGAATGCAAGAAAAGAATATAAGCACAATGTATCACAGTGTTGGCACATGCATGCGAAAATAAACCTAAAGACACAATGTGCTAAAATTGATCCAAATAAAGTGGCTATTAATATTATATTCCGTTGCCAGCATTTCACTACCTACTCCATGAGACTGGAGACTTCAGAGGGAGGGAAAACAGGAGTATGTCAAACCCACTACAGTACAGCTCAGACAAAATATTTCCCTAATGACAACTTACCTGCAAGGGAGGTTACAGCGTGGTGGTTTGGTGTCTTTTTCCTTGCCGCAGGGAACTGTGATTTTCGTGGCCTTGCAGAAACAAGTGATGTCCTTTGTCTCGTTACACGGGTAACAGGCGCCTGGACAGAGTTTTGACAAATTGTGGTCGCAGTGTTCAAAAGTGCCTCCTCTTTACAGAAATTACAAGTCGACCGAAAATGACTAAACTGACACCAGTGACAGACAACAGTTGAAGGAATTCATGATCAGATAAGCATCTTGCTGCCCCTCTTTGGGCGGCCGGTGGTCTAGTGGTTAAGCAACTTGTCACCAATGCGAGAGGTCAGGGGTTAAAGTCCCACTCAGGGCAAAGAATTTTTCCTTCTCGTATGTGGCACTGTTCATTCCGGCCGATCGTCGGGGGTTCTCTCCGGGTACTCCGGCTTCCTCCCCCTCTGCTTTGGAAATGTTCAGCCCACCAAATTTGAAAAAAAATAAATGCAATTCTAAATTCCAAAATTTAAATAGCTGAGCTGACCCATCGCACCACATGATTGTAATGTGTTTATGTCCAGTGTGTGAGAGAATGCGTGTGATTCACCTGACGTGCGTGTTGGGTTCAGTTCGCGGCCCTTTGAGCCGATTCATGAAATTGGGTCAAGCGCCTATATAATACCCATTATTATTATTATTATTATCTTTATGTCAAAGCAAAACTTTACCTATTCAGGTTTACCAGTAATTCCACTTTGGTTGTACATGTGTGTGTTTGTGTGACTTTAAGTATTACAAACACAGTGAGAACAGAAGATGGACAAATTAATCAAAAACATCCTGCATTACCTCTATGACACCTGCTTGGACACTTGTGGTTTCGACAGCCCAAACTTTTCCCACAGGTCTGTTCACAAGGTGGACAGTTACCATCGCAACACTGACAATAAAAAGAAAGCATTCAGCTTAGCATTAATCATTTCAAAATAACGTGGAAAAGCAAATTTTAAAATAAATTTACAGAGGGTATGTATATATGTGAACCTCCACCACGAAATGAGTCTTCTTGTGCTATTTGTTCATGTTACAAGACGACTCATTTCGTGGTGGAGGGTCACATATTTCATGAAGATTGTTACTGCAAATCCGCTGTGCAACCACTGTCAAGCAAGGAACGGGAAAATACCATTACCAGGCTGGGGAATTGCTGAGAACAAAAAAGACAAACGCTAGGCCGAGGTGGACTGGCAGCACCCTGCTCGGGGACCACAGGGGCAATGCCCCACTTCAGAAAACAAATTTTAGTATTTTTCAAGGCTCTCCTGGCACCCAGACGTGCAATACTGCCGTGATACTGACATGCAACAATTATAAAATGAAGTTAGAAAGTCCCTATGGCATTACATGCATCTTGATACAATATGACTGTGTGTACAACCTTTTTCCTCCTTCCTTTTCTTTGGCTGAAAGGATAGGACATTTGGCTGAAAATTGCCAAATGACTTAAAATACCCCAGCCTGCATTACCGTAATGACTGGATAGATATAGATAAAGAGAGAGTAAGAGCGAGAGTGACAGATACATGTAGTTTTTACACCATACCTTGCGCTTGCACTGATGTTTCCCACAGTCGCGGAGGTTGGTGCATTTCTTCTCACACAGGTATTCCTTGCTGCACAGCACTTCCTTCTGTGACTGACCACACCTGCACCTTTTCACTTGTAGCTGCAAACACTGCAACAGCGGACAGGCAAATTTTTTTTTTTTTTAAATGAATGAATAAAAATAAATGAATAAAAAAAGAAGACCTAAATCCTCTTTTGCGCTGCACTGTAATGTTTCTACTATTATGAATGCATTGTAAATGAGGGTGGTGGATTCTGCTAGTGTTGGGGGGGGCGGGGGGGGAGTGTCAGTGCTATGGTAAATTTTGAGATGGTTGGCAAATAATGTCACAAACGTTCGTGTCAGGAGGGTCAGGTCTAGTGTCAATTTGAAACAAGTAAGTCTTAAACTAATACACAGCACATCACTGGTGCAGATACCAATCAAAGATTTCCCCTAATGCATACAAATTGTAGTAACTTACCTAAGTTACCGCAGTACCAGTACATGCCATAAGGTGTGCGCAGCGTACACTTAGCACCTTACAAAAGTACACCGTATGTTCCAAGTGTGTGTTTTTATGTATACATGTGTGCAAGCACCAACCTGCCCGCACGACCCTTGGTGGCACCTCTGGGTACAGGTGTGGAGACCACATTGCAACATTTTGCCACAGGTGTCCCCACAGGTCGGAATGTCTTCCGTGCATGGAAGTTCAAACTCTGTTGGAAGGGGACAAAAAATCCTATAATTTGCTACATGACAACGGGAAAAAAGACAAGAAAAAGAGAATCACACACACACACACACACACACGCAGAAACATCCTTTTAACCTTCCTCACTCTCAAGCTATTTGTATGTTTTCAAACTGCATACCTGTCTTGTTGCAAGGACAGCGCCTGACACCTGCCCGAGGACAAGAACCACACTTGCCACTGTGGCACACCTCTTCACACACATGGTTTCCACAGCTAAGGCGCTTCCCACATGGCTGTTGAGACAAAAGAGTGAATGACAGAATTGTATTACACGAAATACAGAAACATACACACTCTGTGTGTATGCACGCGTGCATGCTTGTGTGTGTGTGTGTGTGTGTGTGTGTGTGTGTGTGTGTGTGTGTGTGTGTGTCTGTGTGTGCGCATACTGGTGCATACTAGCTACTGAAATTCTTTTATATCAAGTGAATAATTTAATAAACTTCTTGATACCTGCTGACAGTGCCACTCAGGACTTGCACATGGACGACTGGCCTTCTCCTTGCCGCAGCAACAAGACTGCACGCTTGTCTTGGGGCATGGCTGACACTCTCCTAATGTTGAAAATAATAATAATAATAATGATAATTTAGCGTGCAGTGATGTGCAACATTTTGTTCAGTCGTTCATAAGAACTGTGTACAATGCTAACAAGTGGAAATGAAACACACACATATAAACCAAACAACAACAACAGCCACCTTCCACAGACTGCAGCACAAGTATGCAGGGGAGATGCTTTTCACTGATGCTGCCCATCAAGTCTAAATTTATGTTAAGGTTCTTCCAATTCTAAAAATCTAAGCGCTATGCCCTCCTGACACTTTAAACCTGATCTTACCTGCATGGCACTTGTCCTCGCAGGTGTGCATTCCGCAAGACAAAGGACGACCACACACTTTCCCGCACATCCATGTGCGTGCGTTACAGCGCCGTGGTTTTGGTGCGCTGCGCCCGCAACAGCACGCTTGTTGCACCATCTTTGGGCAAGGTGGACACGGTCCTATATAAAAAATTATAATTATACATTAAAACAATGCTTACGACATCATCAACAAACACTGTTATGCAATCGTGTTTGAATTTGACGCTCTGATTGGTCAGCGCATTAAAAATTCCTAGTGATCATTCCACAATGATCCCTAGTCAATTATCACTTGTGTTTGAGACTTCAGTGTATGAATAATTATATGAAGTGCATTGTGCATGAAGGTCACAGATCTCATTAGCAGGGGGGTGGGTGGGTGGGGGTTTAACGTCCTTTTCCACCACATAGGGTGATATCAAAGACGGGGCAACGATGAAAAAGCCAGTACAAATATTTGGCCCCAGCCGGGATCGAACTCACGACCCGAGCATTAGAAGTCCAACGCTCTACCATTCGACCACCCCGGCTCCCCTCTCATTAGCAGATGACAAGACTAGCCATGACTGACTCGGAGCCTAATTTCGACCTGAGCAGCATTGCGTCAATGGAACTGAGACGGACGTTTTACCACACTGTGCGCCGGTGACAATTTTACCTTGATCAGGCTTCATTACCACAATGATCACCTCGAAGTTAACAGACATAGACAGTTCGTGACTATAGTGGCAGATGGACAAAAACTGTTCTGATAATGTACCTGAATGGCCACAGTCTCAACTCTTCAGATCCAGTCTTCTTTTTTTTTCTCCAACCCCCCCCCCCCCACCCCACCCCCCAGTTCAGGCACCCTCCCCCTCCAAAGCTGACTGAACAAGACATTTAACAAAGGAAATAGAATTTTGGAAAAGGCATACTCAAAAGGGTTGCTGCTAGTTTTGAATGGAAACCTCACTCAACAATTTCAATATTGACATGTCTTCTCACAAGAGTTTCATCATAAAGTTGGTGTCATGGATCTAATTCTGAAGCAAATCTACATGTATGTATGTTTCCTGGGAAACCTGCCAGACATCATGTTGTCTCACCTGGATGGCAGTTCAGCAGGCAGGTGTGTCCACAGCTGGGTTTCAACGCACGGCCGCAGGTCTGTCCACAAGAGTGTGGGATCAGCCAGGGGTCAAACTTTGGGTCCTCGACTTTGCCGCAGAAGCAGGTTGATCGTGTTGGACACTCATTCTGCCTGTACTCACAGCGACACTTGGGACTGGTGGAAGATAGGAGAAATCGGCAGACATGAACTCTATGTACATGAACTGAAAAAGAGAATATCTAGTTCTAAGCAAGTCAATTCTCTGTAACTAACACACTAGTTTATACAAAGAGTCTAACACAATCAAAACAGACACGGAAAAAGCGTTCCCCCCCAAAAAAACAACAACAACAACAACAAAACAAACAAAAAAACAAAAACAAACAAAAACAACAACAAAAAAACCAAACAAATGAATACATAAACGAAAACATAAACTAAAATGTTTCATTTCTATATTCACTGATAGGCACTTGTAAACCTATACACATTAAATTGATTAATATCGTAATAAACAATTCTGATGCTGACGCTTACCAACATCATTGGTACTATGCTCAATGAAAATTCAGTTACAGATGTAAACAACTACAGATAACCTACTACAAAAGAAATATACAATATAATACAAACCAAAACCAAGGCACATCAGAGACCACGTTCTGCCCCGCCTGTTCTGCCTGGTACTGGGATTGGTACACCCCTTCGCGCACCCACTTTTGGATACACTGCAGGTGCAGCATACAGTAACAGCCGTGGCATGTCCAGATCTGAGCACACACACAACATGTATGTTACTGCTAATTGATTTCTTTTTCTCCGTCTTTCCTAACAGTGCATAGGCAAATATTCTCTGGGAAATGCTTAGCTGCTAGTTGGACTTACACCAGTAATGACGCCAGTCTACATCTATGTGATGCTAATGTTTCTTTCAACATACATGTATACATTTTTTTTTATTCAAAAAGTTTCCTTATTTTCAATTCTGTTCAGTATGACATGGCATAATCCTGCGAGAGAGAGAGAGAGAAAGAGAGAGAGAGAGAAAGAGAGAGAGACAGACAGACAGACAGACAGACAGATAACAGTCCCTATTTCCTCACATGTACTTTATTGTCCCTTTCAGGAAATTCAGGCTGCTTCCTCGGGGGGGGGAATAACTATCCTATTTTTCAATTTGTTGAAGAAGGAAAGCTGGATAACCCGGAGAGAAACCCCGGATAAGCAGCCCGGTAGCCAGGAAAAACCAATATCACATGTGTATCACAAGCTCGACCAGGGCTCGAACCCACACTTCATTGCCGCGACAGCTGTTCAGTAGTGCAAAAGCTAAATCCGACATGCCACCTATTAGACCTGTTTAAATACTTACCGCATCCTCCCTTTTGATGTTGTCAATACAAATGAGGCAGGCAGATGTGCCTGAACGGAAGGAGTGCAGAAGATGCTCCTGAGCCTTGGAAACATCCCCATCTTCATTCTCAGCATCCTCTGGAATCCAGAAATAAACACATCATGGAAAAACTGAATACACGTTTGACAGTTACCTGCCTGAAAATTCTACATTCTCTGCAAGAGCAGCCAAGAATACACTTTATTTGACATGCAGTAATGTGTCCCTAATAAAGTATAAATGTGAATGAAGAATGTGTGCATGTGTGCGTGACTGTTTTTTTTTTTTTGTTGTTTTTTTTTATGTTGTTTCCATAGTAATGGAAACAACATAATAGGACGGGCTAAAATTTCCACGTTCATAGGCAAGCATCTGTGGTACAAACGCACGTCACTGCCGATCTCCCGCAGAGACGATTATGCAAGTGTAACTCTGACAATGACGTAAGAAAACCTGCGTCATCGATGCTGGCATGTATGCTGTTCCGAACGCGCTTCTCCTCCTCACTGAGTGCCGTCTGTGTGGATGTGTGTGTGTGTGCGTGTGTGTGTGTGTGTGAATTGTGTCCGGGCCCGTTTCTTCGAAGATACTTAACTGAATGGCTTCAAATTTGGGGTATCCAAATTTATCAAAATGTTACATTAGACGATTCAAGCGTGTGATGATTGCTTAAGTGATTTGGGAGTTATCGCCCTTTTGAGACAAGTTGGTTGTCTTTCGTTTACAGGCGTAATATTTATTTAAATCACTCAATTTTTTGGCAGTAGATAGCTTGAATACGGACTCTGAACAGAGTCACTACTAGAAAATGGTCGCTCTTATAGTTTTCATGTAAACCGAGCCTGAGTTGACATTGCATGTGAACCCAGTTCAGATGCCTATTTCTCCGAAAATACTGAACAGATCGATTTCAAATTTGGGGTTTCTAAATGAATCAAGATTGTTGAATAGAAGGCCCGATCCAGGTACGATTGCACACATGATTTGCGAGTTATCGCCCTTTTAAAAAAAAGTGGCTTTCTGGCGTTTAAAGGCGTAATATTTACCTAAACCACTCCATTTTTTGGACATAGATAGCATGAATACGGACTCTCAACTGAGTGAATTTTGGAGGTTGTCGCTTTTATACTTTTGGCGTAAGCCGTACCTGATGAAAGTGCTGGTGAACACACTTTAGATCTCAAAATCGCTCCTACTATACATAGATAATGAGCCTGGGGTGCCATAAAAAATATACAAAAAAATTAGAAAAATTCACTGCAGCCGTTGTCGTCAGTTGACTCGAAAATTTGTACTCGAAGCACATTTCCTTTACACAAGCCACACGCCTCACAAACATCGCAGAAAAGGCACACGCGCACTGACGCAAAACTGTATCAGCGTCAGTTTGCCGACGTCATGTTTGATTGACGTGGGGGTGTGTCGTCACTTTTCGGAAGTTCTCTATTTGTAGACGGGGAAAGCGGGAGTTTCATTGATGTAGTGAGCTTTGTTTTTCCCACTGACTCTCACTCAATAGCATAGTAGAGTGAGAGAACACCACATAGGTCTCAATGGAGCACATGCACAAACGCGGCTCGCGCAAGTCTGCGTGCGTGCGTGCGTGCGCCGCGCGCGTATGTCTGTGTGTGTTTGTGTGCGCGCGCGCGCAGCAGACATAACACATAGTGAAAAAACGTTCGCCGCGCAGACTTGTCTGTTAAACACATTGAGCCGGTATAAATTCGATCTTTACACTGCGCAGCAGCAACACTTCAATTTTCATGGGGCTGCTTTCATTGCAAGAATTGTATCCGAGTCAAAGTTATTACGTCAAAATTAATGTATTATGCGTCATCCCAATGAGGAAAACGTCATAGATTTCAAAGAAAACAACTTGACGTCTCTCTTCCAAAACCAAGATTGGTCTGACAAGCCCGGTCAGTTGTTTCCATTCAGAGAGAGAGAGAGAGAGAGAGAGAGTGTAGTGTGTGTGTGTGTGTGTGTGTGTGTGTGTGTGTGTGTGTGTGTGTGTGTGTGTGTGTGTGTGTGTGTGTGTCCTCCCGAATACATGGCATTACAAAAGAACGACCGTGACGACAGCAGGTGATTAAATGGAAACAACATATTGGGCTGGTCAGTGGCCATCTTGTTAAAGGATAGATTGACATAGCAAACATTACATACATTCTCAAAGACAGAAGTACATCACAATACATTGACATAGTAAACATTACATACTCTCTTGTCCCGAATAAGCGTCCACGTACGCGTATTTTTTTCGGGCAATTTGCGCCGCCCGTACGCGCTTATTTAAGTCCGTACGCTTATTAAATTTTGGCTTTTTTGCGCCGCCCGTACGCCTATTCAAACCCGTACGCTTTCTTTTTTTGCTGTTCGAAAATGAGAAGCCAAATCGTACCTTTTTGTGCGCTGTTTATCAACCGATCGGCATCACAACAAGCGGGCACGCGCAGCCATGCGTCAGAGCAACGTGTTCTGCGATTGGCCACAGTCAGTGGGTTTGGCCGGTTCTAAGCCAATCACGATTCGTTTATGAAAATCCGCGAAAACATGGATGCTGAAAAGCCGTCTGGAAAATGCCACCCCGTACTATTATTCAAGCCCGTACTATTATTAATTTTCACTGAAAATGCCACCCCGTACTATTATTCAAACCCGTACTATTATTAATTTTCACTGAAAATGCCACCCCGTACTATTATTCACACCCGTACTATTATTCAGGACAAAAGAGTACATGCTCAAAGACAGAAGTACATCACAATACATTGACATAGTAAACATTACATACATGCTCAAAGACAGAAGTACATCACAATACATTGACATAGTAAACATTACATACATGCTCAAAGACAGAAGTACATCACAATACACTGACACAGCAAACATTACATACATGCTCTCAGACAGAAGTACATCACAATACACTGACACAGCAAACATTACATACATGCTCAAAGACAGAAGTACATCACAATACATTGACATAGTAAACATTACATACATCATCAAAGACAGAAGTACATCACAATACATTCTCCCACCCCTCCCCCAATACACACACACACATAAATCCAAGAACACGCGTGCGTGAGTGTGTGTCCTACCTTGCAGGTACTTTGGCTAAACATGCATCCACACAAGAGATGTATACGAGCTCTGTATCCCCGACCCAACACCCTCCACCTCCCCCCAACCCCTGCCCCTCCCCCACGCCCATGGCCTATACCTCTTGAGGATAAGTGATTACCGTAATTGTTTGAGTATGATTTGAAGACATCCTGCAGAACCCTGTCTCCAATGTCTCCCTCCTCTTCATCTGACTCAGCGTCTTCCCCGAAGTCCTGAAGATGACGACGCACAGATTCTTGATGGCGACTGCTGGCCTCGGCAAATATCTCTTTTGCTGACTCTGGTTTCCCTACAAATGATGATAATACAATGCACCGCTGCAGCATCAGCATTTTGAACATCCATTGTGGACATTTTACTGGGTTACTAATAGAAGTACATTATGGGTTACATATGAATTCCAAAACATTGCATATGAATTATTTCATGTAACTAAACAAACACCTGATTTTTTTTTTTATGTAATATATATATACGGTGAAGTCTCCCCTATTACCCTTTTAATTTTACTACAGTCAAACCTGTGTAAGGCGGTCACCCAAGGGACGGGGCCAAACTGACCGCCTTAGACAGGTGTGACCGGGTTATCCAGGGTGACATGTCAACAGTTAGCATGTCAGGGGATCCTCTGGGGTGACCAGGTTAGACAGTGACATGGCTTATACAGGTGACCGCCTTGGCAGGTTCGACTGTACCAGTGTACTGATTAACTGCTTGTTTTATTATCATGGGGATGCAAGGAGCAGACTGAAATCTTCACAGCTAAAGTTAAATAAATGATTGAATATGACTTGATCACTAGAAATAGAATCAGCAAAATTTTTTCTTAAAATACCAGTTTAAAAAGCAGTGTTCCTTACAGCTTTCAAAACTGAGGGTCACTTTGTCCCTCTCTCTCAAATTCAGAGGGTCATTTTGTAAAATCAATGAAGTACAGCCGCAAAATGTCTGCGTCAGATTCTGAAATCTCTGCGTAAATGACGCATATATATATATATATAATACGGAATGAGCGAACGATCATACTATTACAAATTAAACAAACTCTTCAGAAGAACAGATCGGTGCAATGTCTGTGATACTTACTGACAGCCGTATTTTCACATGTGTCACTCTGGGGGCCTCCCTTGGACCAAGCACTGCTGGCATTCTGCTGTTTGGCACTCAGGGCTGATGCTCCTCCATTACCTGCCCTAGGTCCAAACCTGTCACCATCACCATGATGGTGTGGTGCCCCCCTGCCCCGCCCTCTGCCTCTCCCTCTCAAATAGGCGGGCCTGTTATCCATTTTGATATCTTATACGACTCAAGACGGTCCGACAGAACGGCTTCAACAAGCTGAAACACATAATGACAATACATACATGTATGTACACTGTTTACTGAAAAATACACACATTGCGAAGCACTTGAAAATACTTGACGTTCATCTGATCTATGACGAAGAGCACCCGGCCTATGGTAAGACCAGATGATCTCATCGGATCCAGTGTCTTCTGCTCTAAGATTTAAACAGCTCTTCAATTGTACAGTGTGTCATAAGTTAATAAAATCAAACGAAGACACAAATCGTCAAATTGCAAGTTCGACCCTGATCCATCATCCGTCAGCAGATGGACACGTCAGCCTTTAGCTTGGACAGAATCAACCGTCATGCATGCAGCGAACAAACGCTTGAAAAATAAGAAGCAGGACCAATACATAAAAGTTGTACCTTTCATTTACCAGTTTGCGATATGTCGATGACATAAATCCACCGACTCAACAAAATGCATCGGGCAGCAGAGTTGCAGCCGACGTATCAGGTCTATTCGGCCCATTTCAATCTCGACCCAACAGCTCGGCTCAAAACTAGAGTCAGGTTGCCCAAAAACCCACTGTCAGGTCGTCCCACAGGCTAAGTCAGCTTGGCGGCACATTCCCAACCCACACCAACTCGGCGCGGCCCATACCATCTTCTCTCTTCTCCTCCAATGTGAGGTCTTTTATATCCTTGCTGTGTGTTTATCTTCTTTGTTCACGTGTGTGACAGTATGGCTGTGTCTCTGTGTTGAGTGTGATTTGAGTTTGATAGTGTTTGAAACTGTTTATTTGTCTGTCTGTATTATTGTACCCCCCCCCCCCCCCTATTTTGCCGCAAGATAGTCTCTGTTGCTTGCGCGGCTCTCCACGCCCCCATTCCACCCCCCCCCCCCCCCATCTTTTCCCGTGTGTGAGGCGCTTAGAGCTTCCCAAAGGATAGGCGCCATATATGGCTGTGTCTGTGTGTTGAGTGTGATTTGTGAGTGTTTGAAACTGTTTATTTGTCTCTTTGTATCATTGTACCCCTCCCGGGGAAGATCCCCCATGGTGAGTTCCTTGTCATGAATCGTTTTCTGTCCATCATTTCCTGATCTCGTGCGTGGACCTTGCCAAGATCAGGGAGAAACATTATTGTGCGGACTCGCTGAGGGTGCTGTTCAGGGATGTCCCCCCTGACAGCATCTTCAGTTTCTTAAAGGAGGCCAACCTGTTTCATAAAATTTAATTGGAAATTCATTGTCTTTCATTGACCTCCGTCCGTTCAATACTTTAAGTCTTGTAAGAACTTCTCATTTAAACCCAGTAGATTTTTAGTATATATTTACATCCTGTTTTATTGTATGCCCTTTTATTTTTAATGAACTGGCAGAAAGGGACCGCTCTTTGCCGCGAATTAGCCTCTGTTGCTTGCGCGGCGTTAAGCCCTAAATAACTAACTAACTGTACCCCTCCTTCCCCCCCCCCTTTTTTTTCCGCAAGATAGTCTTTGTTGCTTGGGCGGCTCTACTACCCCTCCTTAGCTGCAAGATGGTCTCTGTTGCTTGAGCGGCTCTCCACTCCTCCATTCTACACCCACAACCACCCCCCCCCCCCTTCTTCCCCGTGTGTGAGGCGCTTAGAGCTTCCCGAAGGATAGGCGCCATATAATATGGCTGTGTCTGTGTGTTGAGTGTGATTTGTGTTTGATAGTATTTGAAAGTGTTTATTTGTCTGTATTATAATTTATTGTAAACCCCAGAAGCACCCCACCCCCCTTCTGAAAAGTTGCAAGTCCGGTCAGTTCGTTCATGTTCAATAACTGGTGTGGCCACCATTTGCTGCCAGACAGTCCACCACCCGTTGCCGCATCGAGTGGACAAGGTTCTGCAGCATCTGTTGCGGGATGGCGTGCCACTCCTGCTGCAGGAACTGGAATAACATCGACAACGCCGCCGCAAACGCCGCCGCTAGCCGACGCCACCCCCCGTGTGGCGCACATGAGTATTATACGGTCACGTGATGCGTGCTTTTCGGGTTCCCAGTGGCGCAATGGTAGTAGTGGCAAAATGCCCGCCCCTACCTGATACTGAAAATTGCGTCGTCTTCGGTAACGTTTGCAAAGAATAACATTTCGAGAAACAAAAGCTGAAACAAGCAAAACGGTACGTGATTTAAAATTTAAAAAAAAAATAAAAAAAATGACGACGCCTACGGCACCCGGTGTTCCCAGGCGGTCACCCATCCAAGTACTGACCGGGCCCGACGTTGCTTAACTTCGGTGATCGGACGAGAACCGGTGTTCTCAACGTGGTATGGCCGTAGGCGGGAGACAAGGCGATGTTTAATCATTATACGCATTGTATTATATGCAAATTAACATCGGTCAAGGCCGTGATATTAGATAACATGACCGGTGATGTCGATTGTTTATTTTATTAACACCGCCATCGACAACGACGCCGCTAACTCCGCTCTCCACGCGGCGCACCTGAGCATTATACGGTCACGTGATGCGTGCCTTTCAGGTTCCCGGTGGCGCAATGGTTGCTGTAGTGGCAAACTGATGCCCGGCCTGCCACCGGATACTGAAAATTGCCCCGTCGTCTTCGGTAACGTGTGCAAAGAATAACATTTCGAGAAACAAAACCCGGAAAAACAATGATATGTAAAACAAACAAAACGGTACACAGTTTTAAAAAAAAAAAAAATGAAGTCGCCTACGGCACCCGGTGTTCCCAGGCGGTCACCCATCCAAGTACTGACCGGGCCGTTGCTTAACTTCGGTGATCGGACGAGAACCGGTGTTCTCAACGTGGTATGGCCGTAGGCGAGAGAAGAGGTCGATTTTAATCATTATATCCCGGCATTACACTATACTGATGCAACACTGACAACATAAGGCGTTTGCACGATAAGTAAACCATGTTGTATATGAGGGCCCATGATGTTGATTGTTAATTTCTTCAAAATGACATCGCCAACGACGCGACCGCTAACTCCTCTCACCACGTGGCGCACCTGAGTAATTCTCGGCGGTCTCACGTGATGCCGCGTACCTGTCGGGTTCAGTCCCGATGGCGCCGGCAGGGTCACTGACTTGGTGAAAGACTGATGGCTTGACTAGTGGTTGACGTTCCTTTATCGTTTCAAGAGTAACATTTTGTAATAAAGAGCGATTCGACTTTAAATGAAATGAAAATGCGTGAAATGAAAACTGATGATAATCAGAATTTCGTGGCAGCCGGTTACGACTCGGCGTGAATACTGAGCGGCCGCGCGGGGTACGAATGTATATACTGAATCAGGATCCGTTAATGGCCGGTCGGCGTTTTCAAGGATTAATTTTTTAAAGCAAATTTGATTCAAATAAATATTATTGTCATGTTTTCTTTTAGAGATACGAGTATATGCTGAACCAACTGAGACGAACCACAGGTGAAAGAGGCAAGGAACTGAACTCTTTCTCCTTTAGCGATTATTGTATTGTTGCAGTTCCTTCCCTTGCTCAACCCTTCCCGTCCTCATTAATTCAGAGTGGTCGTTTAATTAAGGGGGTACACGGCGCGTTCGTAATGCACAGCCTGCAGATGACAGTGTACTGCATTTGGCTATGATGACGAATTGTTATTATCAGTGTATATGTGACGTACCAGACATCCAAGACTGATTCTGACACATAACAAAATAGTGCATAAAGAATAAAGGCCTTGCAGCAGAGACATAAATTTATGTCATTTTCTGCTTGCCATGAAGAAAGTCTGGCATAAATGCAACAGAGCTAAGAAAAAGACAATAAATGAAGAAATAAGGAATGGTAAAAAAAAAAATAAAAAAAATTGCACGGCCGGCGGAGTTGAAGAAGATAATAGATAAACTAATATATCTAAATAAAAGATAACACTAAATGAATAAATGATGAATGGGGCTCGACGGAACAGCCAAGAAAGAAGATGAAAAATAAACAAACTAACAAATGATAAAAAAAAGTTCGCCTACGGCACCCGGTGTTCCCAGGCGGTCACCCATCCAAGTACTGACCGGGCCCGACGTTGCTTAACTTCGGTGATCGGACGAGAACCGGTGTTCTCAACGTGGTATGGCCGTAGGCGGGAGAAAAGGCGATGTTTAATCATTATACGCATTGTATTATATGCAAATTAACATCGGTCAAGGCCGTGATATTAGATAACATGACCGGTGATGTTGATTGTTTATTTTATTAACACCGCCATCGACAACGACGCCGCTAACTTCTCTCTGCACGCGGCGCACCTGAGTATTATACGGTCACGTGATGCGTGCCTTTCAGGTTCCCAGTGGCGCAATGGTTGCTGTAGTGGCAAACTGATGCCCGGCCTGCCACCGGATACTGAAAATTGCCCCGTCGTCTTCGGTAACGTGTGCAAAGAATAACATTTCGAGAAACAAAACCCGGAAAAACAATGATATGTAAAACAAACAAAACGGTACACAGTTTAAAAAAAAAAAAAAAAAAAATGAAGTCGCCTACGGCACCCGGTGTTCCCAGGCGGTCACCCATCCAAGTACTGACCGGGCCCGACGTTGCTTAACTTCGGTGATCGGACGAGAACCGGTGTTCTCAACGTGGTATGGCCGTAGGCGAGAGAAGAGGTCGATTTTAATCATTATATCCCGGCATTACACTATACTGATGCAACACTGACAACATAAGGCGTTTGCACGATAAGTAATAGTTTAGTTAGTTTAGTCCTCTTTATTCCCTGGGGAACATAGGGCTGCAACCACACTCCGCCAGCGCACTCGGTTCTGGGACGCCCTCTTTAGTTCGGCCCACGTCGTTCCGGCGGCCTTGGCTTCAGTGTCCGTACTCCTCCGCCAGGTCTGCTTCGGTCGGCCCACTTTGCGCTTTCCCTGGGGGTTCCAATCAAGGGACTGCCTGGTGACATTTGATGTTGGCTTTCGCAAAGTGTGTCCGATCCATCCCCATTTCCTTTTCTTGATCTCCTGCTCGATGGGGACCTGTCTTGTTCGCTCCCAGAGGTCTTGGTTGGTGATCACCAGTGGGTATCTGATGTTGAGAATGTTGCGGAGGCATCTGTTGATGAAGGTTTGCAGCCTGTGGGAGCCTGTCTTGGTGGTGCGCCATGTCTCCGAGCCATAGAGTAGGACCGACTTCACATTTGAGTTGAAGATCCGGATCTTGTTTCGCAGGGATAGGGCTGTGGATCTCCAGATGGGGCGCAGAGTGCGAAAGGCATGTCTGGCTTTGTTGGTGCGGCTCTTGATGTCTTCGTCCGTTCCTCCATCCTTGCTGACAACGCTGCCGAGGTAGATAAACTTGTCCACCTCTTTGATGTCTTCCTGGTGCAGCTGGATGGGGTCGTGCTGTTTGTGGTTGACTCTCATGACTTCGGTCTTGCTGATGTTGATCTTGAGGCCGGTCTTCTCAGCTTCTTCGGCAACTCTGTTCAGCTTCTCCTGCGCATCTTGTTGTTTGTGGGAGAGGAGGGCGATATCGTCCGCGAAATCCAGGTCCTCAAGCTGCTTGCTGAAGGTCCACTGGATCCCTGTCCGCTTGCCGTCGGTGGCTTGCCTCATGACCCAGTCGACCACCATCAGGAAGATTGTGGGTGAGAGGATGCAGCCTTGACGAACGCCGGTCCGTACTGTGAATGGTCCTGTCAGTTTCCCGTCGTGGATTACCTGGCAGGTGGCATCTTCGTACAGCTGTCGGATGATGTTGACAAACTTTGGTGGAAAACCATAGTGAGACATCAGCTTCCAGATGACCTCCCTGTCAACACTGTCGAACGCGTTCTGGAAGTCAACGAAGGTGCTGTACAGGGGGGTCTGCCACTCCAGGGACTGCTCGATGATGATCCTCATCGTGGCTATGTGATCAGTGCAGGATCGGTCGTTGCGGAATCCTGCCTGTTCCTCCCGGAGTGTCTTGTCCAGCGCGGTCTTCAGCCTCTCCAGGATGATCCTGGTGAGAACCTTCCCTGGTATGGACAGGAGCATGATGCCTCGCCAGTTGCTACAGGATGAGAGGTCCCCTTTCTTTGGCAGCTTTACAAGGTGTCCCTTCTTCCAGTCTTGTGGCACGCTCTCGCTCTCCCAGATCTTCCTCAGGAGCGGGTGCAGCATGTCGGTGGAGGTCTGGATGTCGGCCTTGAGGGCTTCTGGTGGTATGCCGTCGGGGCCTGCTGCTTTGCCAGACTTGAGGGACTTGATGGCTTTGATGATCTCTGTCTTGGTAGGGGGGTTGGTGCTGATGTCGAGTAGCTGGGCTGCCGGTGGTATGTCTGGTGGGACTGGTGGTGGAGGCCTGTTGAGCGTTTCCTTAAAGTGTTCAGCCCACCTTGTTCTTTGGTCTTCCTCTTTGGTGATGATTTGTCCGTTCTTGTCTTTGACCGGTCTGGTGGGGTTGTTATTTTTCCCAGAGAGTGTCCTTGTTATTTCGTAGAGCCGTTTCATGTTCCGTTGTCCTGCTGCTGTTTCTGCTTCTTCTGTGAGGTCGTTGATGAAGTTCCTCTTGTCGTTCCTTGCGCTCCTCTTGACCTGCCGGTTGACGTCCCAGTATTGAGCCTGCAGGTCGCGCTTGTGGTCTTGGTCGTCAGTGTGGTTGATCAGGTCTTTCAGACGTTTCCTCTCTGTGATGAGGTCCCAGGTGTCAGATGTAAGCCACTCTTTGTGTTGTCTCGTCTTCTTTCCCAGCACTTCCCTGCATGTTGCTGTCCAGGTTTCTCGCAGGTCATGCCAGTGCTCCTCGATTGTCTCTTCAGGTAGTGTGTCGAGAGCGCTGAATCTGTTCCTCAGTTCACATCTGAAGGCGTTGGTCTTGACGCTCTCCTTCAGACTGTGCACGTTGTACTTGTGGGATGGTCTGTCTGCCTGGTCTCTGTAGGCCTTCAGCTTGATCTTGATCGCTGCAATGACGAGGTGATGGTCTGAGGCTGCATCAGCTCCCCGCTTTGCTCGGACGTCCAGCAAGCTTCTTCGCCACTTCCTGCCGATGGTGATGTGGTCGATCTGGTTTACAGTTCTTCCGTCCGGTGATGTCCAGGTGGTTTTGTGGATGGTCTTGTGGGGGAAGATGGTGCCTCCGATGACCAGGTCGTTGGTGGTGCAGAATTCTGTGAAGAGCTCTCCGTTCTCGTTCTGTGTCCCTGTTCCGTGTTTGCCCATGATGAGTTCTCTGTCTGTGTTGTCGGTGCCCACTTTGGCGTTGAGGTCTCCCATGAGGATCTTCAGGTCTCTTCTCGGTGCTTTGTCGAGGGCGGCTTGGAGCTGCTCGTAGAAGTTCTCCTTTTCTTCCTCGTCCGCCACGTTGGTGGGGGCGTAGCACTGGAGGATGGTGACTTTCCTGCCCTTAGAATTGAATCTGGCGCTCAGGATCCTTGGTGACACTGGTTCCCAGGACAGTAGTGCTTGTGTTGCTTCAGGTGTCATCAGCAACGCTACTCCGTGCATGTGTGGCTGGCCGTCTTCGTGTCCGGAGTAGAGGATGGTGTCTCCGGAGGTGAGTCGTGTGCGTCCTGTTCCTGTCCATCTTGTCTCGCATAGGCCGAGCAGCTTCAGATTGTATCTATGCATTTCTTGACTCACTTGTGCTGTCTTTCCTGTTTCATATAGGGTTCGGATGTTCCAGGTCCCTATCCTGGCTTTGGTCTTGGCCGTCAGAAGAGTAGTCGGCGCACTGGCTTCCCGAGGGCTTTCACCAGCTCGCGTCATGGGCTCTACTAGAGAGGACTCTTCCTGGACCAAGTTGCGTTGTAGATCTGTGGTTGTAGTTTCTGTAACAGGTTTTCTTTTTAAAGAGTTGGGTTGTTAGCCCTACTCAAACCCCCAACCTGGAGGACCAGTGAGTGCGCTTCGTCTGGCCTCTACCCTTCGACCTGTCCAGCATGGGTGGCCCTACCAGGAGACGAATCTCCCGCCGGCATAGCTCTCGGGGTCATGGAGACACGCAAGCCCCATCTCCAACGGCAAGGATGCACTCATCGATCGGGACGATAAGTAAACCATGTTGTATATGAGGGCCCATGATGTTGATTGTTAATTTCTTCAAAATGACATCGCCAACGACGCGACCGCTAACTCCTCTCTCCACGTGGCGCACCTGAGTAATTCTCGGCGGTCTCACGTGATGCCGCGTACCCGGCTGTCGGCCGGTTCCCGATGGCGCCGGCAGGGTCACTGACTTGGTGAAAGACTGATGGCTTGACTAGTGGTTGACGTTCCTTTATCGTTTCAAGAGTAACATTTTGTAATAAAGAGCGATTCGACTTTAAATGAAATGAAAATGCGTGAAATGAAAACTGATGATAATCAGAATTTCGTGGCAGCCGGTTACGCCGGAATACTGAGCCGGCGGGGTACGACTGAATGTATATACTGAATCAGGATCCGTTAATGGCCGGTCGGCGTTTTCAAGGATTAATTTTTAAAGCAAATTTGATTCAAATAAATATTATTGTCGTGTTTTCTTTTA
Source organism: Batillaria attramentaria (assembly GCA_018292915.2). Classification (NCBI taxonomy): domain Eukaryota; kingdom Metazoa; phylum Mollusca; class Gastropoda; family Batillariidae; genus Batillaria; species Batillaria attramentaria. The sequence goes on from JACVVK020000444.1 coordinate 518,109, forward strand.
GAGATACGAGTATATGCTGAACCAACTGAGACGAACCACAGGTGAAAGAGGCAAGGAACTGAACTCTTTCTCCTTTAGCGATTATTGTATTGTTGCAGTTCCTTCCCTTGCTCAACCCTTCCCGTCCTCATTAATTCAGAGTGGTCGTTTAATTAAGGGGGTACACGGCGCGTTCGTAATGCACAGCCTGCAGATGACAGTGTACTGCATTTGGCTATGATGACGAATTGTTATTATCAGTGTATATGTGACGTACCAGACATCCAAGACTGATTCTGACACATAACAAATAAAGAATAAAGGCCTTGCAGCAGAGACATAAATTTATGTCATTTTCTGCTTGCCATGAAGAAAGTCTGGCATAAATGCAACAGAGCTAAGAAAAAGACAATAAATGAAGAAATAAGGAATGGTAAAAAAAAAAAAAAAAAAAAAAAAAATTGCACGGCCGGCGGAGTTGAAGAAGATAATAGATAAACTAATATATCTAAATAAAAGATAACACTAAATGAATAAAATGATGAATGGGGCTCGACGGTACAGGCAAGAAAGAAGATGAAAAATAAACAAACTAACAAATGATAAAAAAAAAAGTTCGCCTACGGCACCCGGTGTTCCCAGGCGGTCACCCATCCAAGTACTGACCGGGCCCGACGTTGCTTAACTTCGGTGATCGGACGAGAACCGGTGTTCTCAACGTGGTATGGCCGTAGGCGGGAGAAAAGGCGATGTTTAATCATTATACGCATTGTATTATATGCAAATTAACATCGGTCAAGGCCGTGATATTAGATAACATGACCGGTGATGTTGATTGTTTATTTTATTAACACCGCCATCGACAACGACGCCGCTAACTTCTCTCTCCACGCGGCGCACCTGAGTATTATACGGTCACGTGATGCGTGCCTTTCAGGTTCCCAGTGGCGCAATGGTTGCTGTAGTGGCAAACTGATGCCCGGCCTGCCACCGGATACTGAAAATTGCCCCGTCGTCTTCGGTAACGTGTGCAAAGAATAACATTTCGAGAAACAAAACCCGGAAAAACAATGATATGTAAAACAAACAAAACGGTACACAGTTTAAAAAAAAAAAAAAAAGTACTGACCGGACCCGACGTTGCTTAACTTCGGTGATCGGACGAGAACCGGTGTTCTCAACGTGGTATGGCCGTAGGCGAGAGAAGAGGTCGATTTTAATCATCATATCCCGGCATTACACTATACTGATGCAACACAACATTAAGGCGTTTGCACGATAAGTAAACCATGTTGTATATTAGGGCCCATGATGTTGATTGTTAATTTCTTCAAAATGACCGTGACATCGCCAACGACGCGACCGCTAACTCCTCTCTCCACGTGGCGCACCTGAGTAATTCTCGGCGGTTTCACTGACGTCATGCCGCGTACCTGTCGGGTTCAGTCCCGATGGCGCCGGCAGGGTCACTGACTTGGTGAAAGACTGATGGCTTGACTAGTGGTTGACGTTCCTTTATCGTTTCAAGAGTAACATTTTGTAATAAAGAGCGATTCGACTTTAAATGAAATGAAAATGCGTGAAATGAAAACTGATTATAATCAGAATTTCGTGGCAGCCGGTTACGAATACTGAGCGGCGGGGTACGAATGTATATACTGAATCAGGATCCGTTAATGGCCGGTCGGCGTTTTCAAGGATTAATTTTTTAAAGCAAATTTGATTCAAATAAATATTATTGTCATGTTTTCTTTTAGAGATACGAGTATATGCTGAACCAACTGAGACGAACCACAGGTGAAAGAGGCAAGGAACTGAACTCTTTCTCCTTTAGCGATTATTGTACACTCTCTGGGGCACAGAGTCTTTCAGTGGAAAGTACCTCTGTGCACAGTGGGGAAATGGCGCTCACTGCGCTACCGTGACGGGCCTAAAATTTTGTCTCGGTGCTCTCAAACACAAGGTCGCGCACTATGTCATCCTTGACCAGCTTTGAACCCAGAGGGATCCTCAATGGCGCAAGTAATGGCAGGCTGTCTCCAGAGTGAAAGTAGGCGTGTTTCTGAATCAGAGACATACATAACATGTCTCTGTCTGAATGGACAGATCTATTATTACATTCAGTCCTAGAGCACGGGTGTGTATGCTTTTGTAATCGTCTCTTATTCCACCACAAGGCAGGTACGTGATCGTCTGCACCGTGCAATAATACTTGCCAGTAGAGTGCAACACCTTGGCCTGTCAGAGTGCAACCCCCTTGCCGTTTACTCACATCCTGTTGGATCAGTGTACCACGTAAACAGTGCCATCAAAGCGCAACAATAATTGTCCGCTGGCAAAGATTTTGCCCAAACGAAAAGTGGTCGGATATTCAAGACTTCCTTTCAAATCGATTCATATGACATACAAGTCTTCGCTTTTCTAAAAAAATTTCGCCATTTTTGAAAATGGCGCTGGGTGTAAGCAGTCACATTTTCACGCCCCGCCGAAAAGGGACTGCACTCTGGAGTCTAATTATTGTACTGTTGCAGTTCCTTCCCTTGCTCAACCCTTCCCGTCCTCATTAATTCAGAGTGGCCGTTTAATTAAGGGGGTACACGGCGCGTTCGTTATGCACAGCCTGCAGATGACAGTTTACTGCATTTGGCTATGATGACGAATTGTTATTATCAGTGTATATGTGACGTACCAGACATTCAAGACTGATTCTGACACATAACAAAATAGTGCATAAAGAATAAAGGCCTTGCAGCAGAGACATAAATTTATGTCATTTTCTGCTTGCCATGAAGAAAGTCTGGCATAAATGCAACAGAGCTAAGAAAAAGACAATAAATGAAGAAATAAGGAATGGTAAAAAAAAAAAAAAAAAAAAAATGCACGGCCGGCGGAGTTGAAGAAGATAATAGATAAACTAATATATCTAAATAAAAGATAACACTAAATGAATAAATGATGAATGGGACTCGACGGTACAGCCAAGAAAGAAGATGAAAAATAAACAAACTAACAAATGATTAAAAAAAAAGTTCGCCTACGGCACCCGGTGTTCCCAGGCGGTCACCCATCCAAGTACTGACCGGGCCCGACGTTGCTTAACTTCGGTGATCGGACGAGAACCGGTGTTCTCAACGTGGTATGGCCGTAGGCGGGAGAAAAGGCGATGTTTAATCATTATACGCATTGTATTATATGCAAATTAACATCGGTCAAGGCCGTGATATTAGATAACATGACCGGTGATGTTGATTGTTTATTTTATTAACACCGCCATCGACAACGACGCCGCTAACTTCTCTCTCCACGCGGCGCACCTGAGTATTATACGGTCACGTGATGCGTGCCTTTCAGGTTCCCAGTGGCGCAATGGTTGCTGTAGTGGCAAACTGATGCCCGGCCTGCCACCGGATACTGAAAATTGCCCCGTCGTCTTCGGTAACGTGTGCAAAGAATATCATTTCGAGAAACAAAACCCGGAAAAACAATGATATGTAAAACAAACAAAACGGTACACAGTTAAAAAAAAAAAAAAAAAAAAAAAATGAAGTCGCCTACGGCACCCGGTGTTCCCAGGCGGTCACCCATCCAAGTACTGACCGGGCCCGACGTTGCTTAACTTCGGTGATCGGACGAGAACCGGTGTTCTCAACGTGGTATGGCCGTAGGCGAGAGAAGAGGTCGATTTTAATCATTATATCCCGGCATTACACTATACTGATGCAACACAACATCAAGGCGTTTCAGTGCACGATAAGTAAACCATGTTGTATATTAGGGCCCATGATGTTGATTGTTAATTTCTTCAAAATGACCGTGACATCGCCAACGACGCGACCGCTAACTCCTCTCTCCACGTGGCGCACCTGAGTAATTCTCGGCGGTCTCACTGACGTGATGCCGCGTACCTGTCGGGTTCAGTCCCGATGGCGCCGGCAGGGTCACTGACTTGGTGAAAGACTGATGGCTTGACTAGTGGTTGACGTTCCTTTATCGTTTCAAGAGTAACATTTTGTAATAAAGAGCGATTCGACTTTAAATGAAATGAAAATGCGTGAAATGAAAATGATAACTGATCAGAATTTCGTGGCAGCCGGTTACGAATACTGAGCGGCGGGGTACGAATGTATATACTGAATCAGGATCCGTTAATGGCCGGTCGGCGTTTTCAAGGAATAATTTTTTAAAGCAAATTTGATTCAAATAAATATTATTGTCATGTTTTCTTTTAGAGATACGAGTATATGCTGAACCAACTGAGACGAACCACAGGTGAAAGAGGCAAGGAACTGAACTCTTTCTCCTTTAGCGATTATTGTATTGTTGCAGTTCCTTCCCTTGCTCAACCCTTCCCGTCCTCATTAATTCAGAGTGGCCGTTTAATTAAGGGGGTACACGGCGCGTTCGTTATGCACAGCCTGCAGATGACAGTGTACTGCATTTGGCTATGATGACAAATTGTTATTATCAGTGTATATGTGACGTACCAGACATCCAAGACTGATTCTGACACATAACAAAATAGTGCATAAAGAATAAAGGCCTTGCAGCAGAGACATAAATTTATGTCATTTTCTGCTTGCCATGAAGAAAGTCTGGCATAAATGCAACAGAGCTAAGAAAAAGACAATAAATGAAGAAATAAGGAATGGTAAAAAAAAACAAAAAAACATTGCACGGCCGGCGGAGTTGAAGAAGATAATAGATAAACTAATATATCTAAATAAAAGATAACACTAAATGAATAAATGATGAATGGGGCTCGACGGTACAGGCAAGAAAGAAGATGAAAAATAAACAAACTAACAAATGATAAAAAAAAAGTTCGCCTACGGCACCCGGTGTTCCCAGGCGGTCACCCATCCAAGTACTGACCGGGCCCGACGTTGCTTAACTTCGGTGATCGGACGAGAACCGGTGTTCTCAACGTGGTATGGCCGTAGGCGAGAGAAGAAGTCGATGTTTAATCATTATACGCATTGTATTATATGCAAATTAACATCGGTCAAGGCCGTGATATTAGATAACATGACCGGTGATGTTGATTGTTTATTTTATTAACACCGCCATCGACAACGACGCCGCTAACTTCTCTCTCCACGCGGCGCACCTGAGTATTATACGGTCACGTGATGCGTGCCTTTCAGGTTCCCAGTGGCGCAATGGTTGCTGTAGTGGCAAACTGATGCCCGGCCTGCCACCGGATACTGAAAATTGCCCCGTCGTCTTCGGTAACGTGTGCAAAGAATAACATTTCGAGAAACAATGATATGTAAAACAAACAAAACGGTACACAGTTTAAAAAAACAAAAACAAAAATGAAGTCGCCTACGGCACCCGGTGTTCCCAGGCGGTCACCCATCCAAGTACTGACCGGGCCCGACGTTGCTTAACTTCGGTGATCGGACGAGAACCGGTGTTCTCAACGTGGTATGGCCGTAGGCGAGAGAAGAGGTCGATTTTAATCATTATATCCCGGCATTACACTATACTGATGCAACACTGACAACATAAGGCGTTTGCACGATAAGTAAACCATGTTGTATATGAGGGCCCATGATGTTGATTGTTAATTTCTTCAAAATGACATCGCCAACGACGCGACCGCCAACTCCTCTCTCCACGTGGCGCACCTGAGTAATTCTCGGCGGTCTCACGTGATGCCGCGTACCTGTCGGGTTCCCGATGGCGCCGGCAGGGTCACTGACTTGGTGAAAGACTGATGGCTTGACTAGTGGTTGACGTTCCTTTATCGTTTCAAGAGTAACATTTTGTAATAAAGAGCGATTCGACTTTAAATGAAATGAAAATGCGTGAAATGAAAATGATAACTGATCACTAGAATTTCGTGGCAGCCGGTTACGAATACTGAGCGGCGGGGTACGAATGTATATACTGAATCAGGATCCGTTAATGGCCGGTCGGCGTTTTCAAGGATTAATTTTTTAAAGCAAATTTGATTCAAATAAATATTATTGTCATGTTTTCTTTTAGAGATACGAGTATATGCTGAACCAACTGAGACGAACCACAGGTGAAAGAGGCAAGGAACTGAACTCTTTCTCCTTTAGCGATTATTGTATTGTTGCAGTTCCTTCCCTTGCTCAACCCTTCCCGTCCTCATTAATTCAGAGTGGCCGTTTAATTAAGGGGGTACACGGCGCGTTCGTTATGCACAGCCTGCAGATGACAGTGTACTGCATTTGGCTATGATGACGAATTGTTATTATCAGTGTATATGTGACGTACCAGACATCCAAGACTGATTCTGACACATAACAAATAAAGAATAAAGGCCTTGCAGCAGAGACATAAATTGATGTCATTTTCTGCTTGCCATGAAGAAAGTCTGGCATAAATGCAACAGAGCTAAGAAAAAGACAATAAATGAAGAAATAAGGAATGGTAAAAAAAAATAAAAAAAATTGCACGGCCGGCGGAGTTGAAGAAGATAATAGATAAACTAATATATCTAAATAAAAGATAACACTAAATGAATAAATGATGAATGGGGCTCGACGGAACAGCCAAGAAAGAAGATGAAAAATAAACAAACTAACAAATGATAAAAAAAAGTTCGCCTACGGCACCCGGTGTTCCCAGGCGGTCACCCATCCAAGTACTGACCGGGCCCGACGTTGCTTAACTTCGGTGATCGGACGAGAACCGGTGTTCTCAACGTGGTATGGCCGTAGACCGGACAAAAGGCGATGTTTAATCATTATACGCATTGTATTATATGCAAATTAACATCGGTCAAGGCCGTGATATTAGATAACATGACCGGTGATGTTGATTGTTTATTTTATTAACACCGCCATCGACAACGACGCCGCTAACTTCTCTCTCCACGCGGCCGGGCGCACCTGAGTATTATACGGTCACGTGATGCGTGCCTTTCAGGTTCCCAGTGGCGCAATGGTTGCTGTAGTGGCAAACTGATGCCCGGCCTGCCACCGGATACTGAAAATTGCCCCGTCGTCTTCGGTAACGTGTGCAAAGAATAACATTTCGAGAAACAAAACCCGGAAAAACAATGATATGTAAAACAAACAAAACGGTACACAGTTTAAAAAAAAAAAAAAAATACTGACCGGACCCGACGTTGCTTAACTTCGGTGATCGGACGAGAACCGGTGTTCTCAACGTGGTATGGCCGTAGGCGAGAGAAGAGGTCGATTTTAATCATTATATCCCGGCATTACACTATACTGATGCAACACAACATTAAGGCGTTTGCACGATAAGTAAACCATGTTGTATATTAGGGCCCATGATGTTGATTGTTAATTTCTTCAAAATGACCGTGACATCGCCAACGACGCGACCGCTAACTCCTCTCTCCACGTGGCGCACCTGAGTAATTCTCGGCGGTTTCACTGACGTCATGCCGCGTACCTGTCGGGTTCAGTCCCGATGGCGCCGGCAGGGTCACTGACTTGGTGAAAGACTGATGGCTTGACTAGTGGTTGACGTTCCTTTATCGTTTCAAGAGTAACATTTTGTAATAAAGAGCGATTCGACTTTAAATGAAATGAAAATGCGTGAAATGAAAACTGATTATAATCAGAATTTCGTGGCAGCCGGTTACGAATACTGAGCGGCGGGGTACGAATGTATATACTGAATCAGGATCCGTTAATGGCCGGTCGGCGTTTTCAAGGATTAATTTTTTAAAGCAAATTTGATTCAAATAAATATTATTGTCATGTTTTCTTTTAGAGATACGAGTATATGCTGAACCAACTGAGACGAACCACAGGTGAAAGAGGCAAGGAACTGAACTCTTTCTCCTTTAGCGATTATTGTACACTCTCTGGGGCACAGAGTCTTTCAGTGGAAAGTACCTCTGTGCACAGTGGGGAAATGGCGCTCACTGCGCTACCGTGACGGGCCTAAAATTTTGTCTCGGTGCTCTCAAACACAAGGTCGCGCACTATGTCATCCTTGACCAGCTTTGAACCCAGAGGGATCCTCAATGGCGCAAGTAATGGCAGGCTGTCTCCAGAGTGAAAGTAGGCGTGTTTCTGAATCAGAGACATACATAACATGTCTCTGTCTGAATGGACAGATCTATTATTACATTCAGTCCTAGAGCACGGGTGTGTATGCTTTTGTAATCGTCTCTTATTCCACCACAAGGCAGGTACGTGATCGTCTGCACCGTGCAATAATACTTGCCAGTAGAGTGCAACACCTTGGCCTGTCAGAGTGCAACCCCCTTGCCGTTTACTCACATCCTGTTGGATCAGTGTACCACGTAAACAGTGCCATCAAAGCGCAACAATAATTGTCCGCTGGCAAAGATTTTGCCCAAACGAAAAGTGGTCGGATATTCAAGACTTCCTTTCAAATCGATTCATATGACATACAAGTCTTCGCTTTTCTAAAAAAATTTCGCCATTTTTGAAAATGGCGCTGCACATTTTCACGCCCCGCCGAAAAGGGACTGCACTCTGGAGTCTAATTATTGTATTGTTGCAGTTCCTTCCCTTGCTCAACCCTTCCCGTCCTCATTAATTCAGAGTGGCCGTTTAATTAAGGGGGTACACGGCGCGTTCGTTATGCACAGCCTGCAGATGACAGTGTACTGCATTTGGCTATGATGACGAATTGTTATTATCAGTGTATATGTGACGTACCAGACATCCAAGACTGATTCTGACACATAACAAAATAGTGCATAAAGAATAAAGGCCTTGCAGCAGAGACATAAATTTATGTCATTTTCTGCTTGCCATGAAGAAAGTCTGGCATAAATGCAACAGAGCTAAGAAAAAGACAATAAATGAAGAAATAAGGAATGGTTAAAAAAAAAAAAATTGCACGGCCGGCGGAGTTGAAGAAGATAATAGATAAACTAATATATCTAAATAAAAGATAACACTAAATGAATAAATGATGAATGGGACTCGACGGTACAGCCAAGAAAGAAGATGAAAAATAAACAAACTAACAAATGATAAAAAAAAAGTTCGCCTACGGCACCCGGTGTTCCCAGGCGGTCACCCATCCAAGTACTGACCGGGCCCGACGTTGCTTAACTTCGGTGATCGGACGAGAACCGGTGTTCTCAACGTGGTATGGCCGTAGGCGGGAGAAAAGGCGATGTTTAATCGCTATACGCATTGTATTATATGCAAATGAACATCGGTCAAGGCCGTGATATTAGATAACATGACCGGTGATGTTGATTGTTTATTTTATTAACACCGCCATCGACAACGACGCCGCTAACTTCTCTCTCCATCATCATCATTAGCTTGCTTTACGTCCTATGGCTTTTGGCGCTTAAGGACAAGTTGTTCCTGGCGTGTGTCTTTGGCTGCTTGGCTAGGCGAGTGTCTTTGGGGTGTGTGAGGGCTGATTTGCTTAGCTTTGGTCAGCGTCAGAGGATCTTCGCTTGGCTTTCAGATGCCTGGTCTGGGTTTGTTTTTCAGTGCCTCAGTCTGTTCTGTCATCCGTACTTTTGCCTTTTAGATTATCACTGGGGTGTCACCTCGCTTTTTGGTTTAGAACCATTTTGTCAGATCTGATCTCTCTCCACCCGGCGCACCTGAGTATTATACGGTCACGTGATGCGTGCCTTTCAGGTTCCCAGTGGCGCAACGGTTGCTGTAGTGGCAAACTGATGCCCGGCCTGCCACCGGATACTGAAAATTGCCCCGTCGTCTTCGGTAACGTGTGCAAAGAATAACATTTCGAGAAACAAAACCCGGAAAAACAATGATATGTAAAACAAACAAAACGGTACACAGTTTAAAAAAAAAAAAAAAAAGAAGTCGCCTACGGCACCCGGTGTTCCCAGGCGGTCACCCATCCAAGTACTGACCGGGCCCGACGTTGCTTAACTTCGGTGATCGGACGAGAACCGGTGTTCTCAACGTGGTATGGCCGTAGGCGAGAGAAGAGGTCGATTTTAATCATTATATCCCGGCATTACAACATAAGGCGTTTGCACGATAAGTAAACCATGTTGTATATTAGGGCCCATGATGTTGATTGTTAATTTCTTCAAAATGACATCGCCAACGACGCGACCGCTAACTCCTCTCACCACGTGGCGCACCTGAGTAATTCTCGGCGGTCTCACGTGATGCCGCGTACCTGTCGGGTTCAGTCCCGATGGCGCCGGCAGGGTCACTGACTTGGTGAAAGACTGATGGCTTGACTAGTGGTTGACGTTCCTTTATCGTTTCAAGAGTAACATTTTGTAATAAAGAGCGATTCGACTTTAAATGAAATGAAAATGCGTGAAATGAAAACTGATGATAATCAGAATTTCGTGGCAGCCGGTTACTGACGAATACTGAGCGGCCGCGCGGGGTACGAATGTATATACTGAATCAGGATCCGTTAATGGCCGGTCGGCGTTTTCAAGGATTAATTTTTTAAAGCAAATTTGATTCAAATAAATATTATTGTCATGTTTTCTTTTAGAGATACGAGTATATGCTGAACCAACTGAGACGAACCATAGGTGAAAGAGGCAAGGAACTGAACTCTTTCTCCTTTAGCGATTATTGTATTGTTGCAGTTCCTTCCCTTGCTCAACCCTTCCCGTCCTCATTAATTCAGAGTGGCCGTTTAATTAAGGGGGTACACGGCGTGTTCGTTATGCACAGCCTGCAGATGACAGTGTACTGCATTTGGCTATGATGACAAATTGTTATTATCAGTGTATATGTGACGTACCAGACATCCAAGACTGATTCTGACACATAACAAAATAGTGCATAAAGAATAAAGGCCTTGCAGCAGAGACATAAATTTATGTCATTTTCTGCTTGCCATGAAGAAAGTCTGGCATAAATGCAACAGAGCTAAGAAAAAGACAATAAATGAAGAAATAAGGAATGGTAAAAAAAAAAAAAAAAAAAATTGCACGGCCGGCGGAGTTGAAGAAGATAATAGATAAACTAATATATCTAAATAAAAGATAACACTAAATGAATAAATGATGAATGGGACTCGACGGTACAGCCAAGAAAGAAGATGAAAAATAAACAAACTAACAAATGATAAAAAAAAAGTTCGCCTACGGCACCCGGTGTTCCCAGGCGGTCACCCATCCAAGTACTGACCGTGCCCGACGTTGCTTAACTTCGGTGATCGGACGAGAACCGGTGTTCTCAACGTGGTATGGCCGTAGGCGAGAAAATTAGCGATATTTGATCATCATATGCATTGCACTATATGCAAATTAACTGTACTCACCAGTCCAGGTCAGTGATATCAGATAACATGACTGATGTCAAGTTGATTGTTTATTTTACTAGTATTAACATTGACATCGACACTGAGCAACGCCGCTAACTCTTCTCTCCATGTGGCGCACAGGCGCACCTGAGTATCATACGGTCACGTGATGTGTGCCTTTCAGGTTCCCAGTGGCGCAATGGTGGTCAGTAGTGGCAAACTGATGCCCGGTCTGCCAACTGATACTGAAAATTGCCCCGTCGTCTTCGGTAACGTTTCACTAAGTGCAAAGAATAACATTTCGAGAAACAAAAGCCGAAACAACAATATGTGGAACAAACAAAACGGTACACAATTGAAAAAAAAATAATAATAAAGTCGCCTACGTCACCCGGTGTTCCCAGGAGGTCATCCATCCATGCAGGTACTGACCGGGCCCGACGTTGCTTAACTTCGGTGATCGGACGAGAACCGGTGTTCCCATCGTGGTATGGCCGTCGTAGTCGAGAGCAAAAGCGATATTTAATCATGATATGCAAACCACCCCTACCTCAGAAATATTTTTTCTCACAAAATCTGTCAGAGATACAGAGCTGTGCTACGAAACCGGCAATTCAGTATAATTGGATGAACTTCCAAATCATTTCTAGACAATGAAGGTATTTGAACAAATTTTTTCATCAAAATAAGTAACATGGCCGATTTCTTTAAATGGGCGATACCTCCTTTAAAAATGCGGCAAGAGAAAATTCCTGAAAGGTAAGAGAAACAACTTGAAAAGAAGGAAGGCCGACGTTGCTCCAAATTGGGCCGACTTGACTTTAGATTTGGCCGGATTTTACAGTGGGCCGAAACTGCAGTGGGCCAAGTTGACTGGTAACCGGCCGAGTGATAAGGGCGCTGACATGTTTACTTAGGGTCATGGGAATAATTGTTTTAGGCTAATTGTAACTGTTCTGTCACTTCTATAACAAATCCAAGCAATAGTTGTGTAAGTTCAAATAAAACTAGTCTTATTACAGGAAATTTATGATATCGTTTTTCCGAGACGTCATTGAAAACAACAAAGATGGCGGCGCCTCAGAGATGACGGCGGAAAATTATTGTTGACTAAGCATCGTGTTTGACTTGTAAAGCGAGCGGGGAGTGGAGGATTTTTCAGTTTCTACCTTTAGTTATATAATTTCGCATGAATTCTCCTGATCACAACGACACGCCACGCGGAGAACAAACCGCAAGGTACACATTCCAACTGTTGTTACTAGGAGGGACGGGTTGGGGTCATCAGCTGACTGACTGACACCACTTGGGGAAGGGGAATGCAACAAGTCCGATCTTACACACCTCTGACAGTATCACTCATTGTTTTCATTTTGTGTTTTGTATTAACCCCGACAAGTTGTACTTCAGCGGGATTGAAAGCACGATCGAATAGAACATGAAGACGGGTACCCAAGTTATAGGTGGCCATTTCGTGTCGTTCAAAGGCCATAGACGAATACAGGGATCCGTTTGCTCTAAGTAAAGATTTTGAAATAAACAAATAACCGGCAGAAGAGAGAGGGCTTTAGTGTGGGATGGTAACAGCCGCAGACAGTACTGTCAGACTGTTCATCTTTTCAGGGTCACAAATCCATTTATTATTAATAGGAGTAATTTTTTTTACTCTCTGTGTGTGCATTTTCTGTGTGTGTGTGTGTGTGTGTGTTTCATTCAGCATAATGTGTGTGTTTCAGTGTCCCTGCTGTGCCTGGTTCTGGTTCAGACCAAGACGAAATGTGAGTCAGAAAGGTTTTGTTTTGGTAATGCTACTAGCATTCAAATCAATGATAGCACACCAAACAGAGCTCTTATGCAGATCAAGTCATTTTAATTTCAGGGTCTTACATCAGATTCACTCAAATTTGAGCATAAGTATTTGTATTCATATGACTTTCATAAGGTGGTTCATCCTTTTTGTCTCCTAATGCTTGCAGTGACTGTGGTAGCACTGTGAAAATCAAGCCATTGTGTGGCAAACACCATACACACACGAATAAATGAACTGATATGGTGATACAGTAGAAACTTGATTGAGCGACATCTTGACTGAGCGACCGTTTTTCGTTCACGACCGTTTTAGCCCGGCACGGACGGTTTTTCTTCTTTATTGCATCTCCAACGACCGACCAACTGCAGTACGCGACTTAAGACCGCTATTCTGCTTGCTAAACAACCCCGCGTCTCTGTTGTGGGTAACCACAGCTGGCTTAGTTGGCGCTTCACACTTCGCTGGCAGCCAATTTACCTCCCTGGGCCCAGGGCAGTAGGGCCGACACTACCCGCGACCCGCCGCTTGGACCCACTCCCTACTGTGCACGCGTGACCTCGGACAAAGACGGCAATTAGCGCGTCGCCCCCTAAACACAACTGCAGTTATGCGAGTTGTGATCACCTCATCCGCCAGTTCCGACACCCTTAACACCTGTCAAATCACTGACCATTATTTCCACAAGACGCCCTATCACGCGCATGTCAGTGTGTGTGTGAAGGTGTTTCTTTGTGAGAACGAATCTAAGGCGGATAGTTGATAGGTATGGTGTGGTTCCTAATCCTCCTTGTTTTTGTGTTGTTTTGACAAGAAAGAAAACGGAAACTGCCACTGGGAATTCAGTCGGACTAAACTCAGCGATTTGACACTTAGCAAATCTGCAACGCCGGGATGTCAGTGTACGTCGTTTGTACACGTGTGGGTGTGCGCGTGCGTGCGTGCGTGCGTGTGTGTGTGTGTGTCTCACTGCCACCGTGACGGTGAGAGAGAGAGATAGAGAGAGAGAGGCAGTGATGCCGCTGGGAATTCAACCGGACTAAACTCGGTGATTTGACACTTTAACAAACCGGCAACGCCGGGATATCAGTGTACATCGTTAGGACACGTTATCAGTCGCTCAAATTTAGGTAAAGCCGCACAACCTTGATTACTAAAAGACTCCACAGAAACATCAGACTCTGATACTGAGTCACATTAAAATTTATGCCATTATCTGTACGGTTGATAGGTGCTCCTGGGGAGGGGTCCGGACACTACCGTGAGTGCCTGTGGCTTGGGCGACCAACTGTCGTTAACAACCGTTTCTGCCCGGCCCCATGGGTGGTCGCTCAAAAGAGGCTCTACTGTAGCAAATATGATGATACTGACGAAGTGTAAAATTACATAGTTATGAAGAGGAATCATTGACCATGACTTACAAACATGGTTTATAGCGTATGGTTAAAATTCTACAGGAAGCGAGCAGCAGCCCGGCAGCTCATTGAGAACTATTACTACCAGCTGACCTCTGGTTGTGGAGACTCCAGCTGTGACAACCAGTGTTGCGCATCATGCCCAGAGTTTTCCTACAAGTCAGTGGACCGGAACCAACTGGCGCTGCAGGCCGTGACACTGTCACGGACTCGTGCACGGCTCTGCGAGGGCATACCGCAGAAGTACGCCAAGTACCCGGGTCAGGAGAGTGGCCAGTCACACCAGCAGCAAGCAGCGTCAGGCAGCAGCAAGACCAACTCGTGCACTGAAGTCACCTCTGGCAGTAGTGGTGGTGCTAAGGTGAAGGTGCCGCAGAGCTCAAGCAGCACCACTGCCTGCGCAGGTAGTTCCTCCACAGATCTGAACAAGGAGTCCAAAACTGGTAAGTGTAAATTAGAAAATGCTGATGATTAAATTAAGTACTAGAATTTGGTATCAGAGGTATACAAGGTGTGCAAGGTTCACCTGATAGTAGAGTGCAGAAGTTAAACTAGACTAAACCTAATGCATTTTTAGCCTGTTTTAAAAGTGGACAAGAAAATGTTGAAATATCAGTCTCTTAGACATGTCACACAAACATGCACGCATGCGTGCGCGCACACACATACACATGCACACACACACCAGTGTTTCGGATTACGCACAGGTGTATGTATTTGTACGCACAAAACTCTTAAATTGACGCACGAATTTGAGGACAGCGCATCGCAGGGGACGCAGGTTTTCTGTGTCAACGTGACAAACGTTTTTTTTCAATGCTGTCCCGGAAGCTCATTGAACAAAAAGTGATCTGTAACTAGCAGTGGACACTTGCAGCGTCGCATTTCCTCTAAGCCATTGTGCATTACAAACAGAATCTGATTGGCTTAAGCACTCTGGGACACTTTGTAATCATAATACTCTATTTGCTAAGCTTGCGGGACTTTTGTCTTGCTGATTCGCTAGGGCTGACATACTTCTCCCCTATTTGAATACTTATGTTATCAATGAAAGCATATATATATATAATTTTTAAAAAAGTATGACAACGAAAACAATCGCAAACCTGATTATGTTTCAGCTGTAGAAGTCAACTTCCTCGATGAAGAAAAGGTCACGTCACTGATCAAGCAAGGCCAAGCTTCAGGAAACTGGAACCACCTGATTCGAACCATCGGTTCCGTGTTCAGTGACCCAGATTCCCTCATGTTGAGCTTTCATCACCAGGCCAGTCAACCAAAGCAGCAGCACTCAGACCCAGACAAAGACATTGACGACACAGAAGCCGACGCCATGCATGTGGACAAAGTCTCAGTGCAGGAAAAAGGGGATGACTCTGTCATAGCATCACTGTCCGCGAAAGAATCAGCTGACGTAGTAACTTTGAAGGGGTCGGTTGAGGACTGCGACCTGACTGTCGACATGGACTCGCTTCACCGATCGTTCGAACAGCTCACCTCTCTCCCTGACCAGCCGTTTCAGGGAGCCCTTATCAATGCCTTACTGAGCTTGTCTCGCACCATTGAGATGGATTTCAAGTACCACCACACTTTGGAGAAAAACCCCAACTTCGTAAACATTTTCATCATCATTATGGAGTTCCCAGACTTGCACAGCCCGGAGTATTTGGACGCAGCTTTCCCGGCCTTCTGCAAGTCCCTGGGCAGAATGCCGGTGTCCGGACAAGCGAGGCTGGCAAGAATGTGGTCAAAATTCGGAAAGGGACGTTTGATGGAGATGGTTCACATGCTGCAGCAGTTGATGACCGTGCGAATCATCAACAACGAGGGCCGCTGGGGGCGCAGCTTTCACCTCAACGACGACGACGCCATCGTCGGAGCGTGTTCCGTCTTGAAAGTGGTGTACTACGCCAGTCTGTACGGCGGTGTTCACGACGCCCACGAACTTGTTGAGGAGGAAAAAATTGCGCACGAGTCGGACTTGATACATGAGGCGATGGGGTTCGAACCTAAGGAGCAGTCACAACCAAAAGAAGAACCACTGGAGAAGGAACTCGGTGTCAGTGCCATAAATGTGCGGGAGCCTCTGATTCCGTATGAGGAGTTTGTGAATGAGCCGTTAAATGAGCATATAGACATCAGTACAGACTACGCTTGCTATCGGGCAGAGCCGGAGAGCAAATTTTCATTCATGACTCACAACTTTGTGCTGACAACGGCTTCCAAACACATGTGCATGTACTTTGATAATCGCATCAGGATGCTCCACGAACGCCGGACATCTTTACTCCAAACCATTATGCACGGCAGCCCACCCATGCCCTACCTGAGAATCCGAGTACGGCGAGATCATGTAGTGGATGATGCCCTGGTAAACGTAAGTATTAATTTAGACCTGGAGTAGTCGCCAGACTAGCATTCAGTACTGGCAGTAGTAGATGTATTACAGTTACATCTGTGATTCACAGTGGTATGGTTTGAAAATGCATCCACTTGTTCATGTGGGTATGTGTGCGTGTGTTGTTCTCGTTTGTTTTTGTTTCTGTCTGTGTGAATTTTTATGTCTCCTTTTTCAACCGGTTAAATACTGTATTCTGCATTGTTTACTTTGTTCTGACGTGCTTGCATTGCATTGAAGAGCTTAGCCTGTTGCATACTTTGTCAGGGTCTTGAAGGTCATTTGTATTACTGAAGGAATCTTCAAGTTCAATGCTATTAGTATTATTATGAGTAAAGTTTATAATTCTGCGGTTCCAGCTGGAGATGGTTGCCATGGAGAACCCTGCAGACCTGAAGAAGCAGCTGTTTGTGGAGTTTGATGGAGAACAGGGGCTGGATGAAGGGGGCGTGTCGAAAGAGTTCTTCCAGCTTATTGTTGAGGAGCTTTTCAATCCAGATATTGGTAAGTGAAAAAAAGAAAAAAAAAAAGAAAGTTAAACAAATAGTGAAATGAGCGTACATCAGTTGCGTTTGTGTGTGTGTGTGTGTGTGTGTGTGTGTGTGTGTGTGTGTGTGTGTGTGTGTGTGTTCTTTGTGTGTGTGTGTGTTCTTTGTGTGTGTGTGTTTGTGTGTGTGAGTGTGTGTACGAAGGAAGCGTTCATTTTTCTGGCAAACAATAGCAGTGACAACAACAAAATAGCTATGATTGCAGTTAATACTTCACTGAGGAGGGGGGGGGGGGGAGTGGGGGGGGAGGGGGATGCTTTGCCACTACTTTCTAAATTACTTTCTTACTCTTAGTTCTGAGTGGGTGTCCTGGACTGAGTCATGCATACATGTATTTAATTTACATGCTTTTGCCAGATAGTGACATACAGCAAGCCATGCTGGTTTTAGAACAAGTATGTCAGCTGTGTTGTTCAATCAAACTTATAATTCACACGTGAAAACAGAACTCATCAGTGCAAGTGCTGTTGTTTCTCACCAGGGATGTTCACCTTTAACGAGCAGACACAGCAGTTCTGGTTCAACCCCATGTCATTTGAAAACGATGGTCAGTTCACATTGATAGGGATCGTGCTTGGTCTAGCCATCTACAACAGCTGCATTCTCGATGTTCACCTGCCCATGGTCGTCTACCGCAAACTTCTAGGCAAGAAAGGCGTCTTCCAGGATCTCTTTGATGTTGACCCTGTAAGTGATCAATATGATTTTGAATGCGAGTTGGGACATATATGATTTGCTCAGTTGTCGGTGATCAAAGGTCAGAATTATTCCGCTGTTCACCAGATTTTCACATTTCTCAGAATGTATTTTTACTGAACATTATATGTATGTCTTTCCCATGGAAAGGAAATCCTTGAGAAGAAATTCTGTACAGTACAATACTTTCAAATAAACCAAAATGCAACACCATGTGTTCACCTTGTTTTGCAGTTTTCAGTAAGAAGATGATGATTTTGTCAGAACATATGTGACCCTCCATGAGAAAACCCGGCTTAAGTGCAAAATTTTCAATTTTTTTGTTTTTGGAGCCATCTTAAAGAATTAGCCTTGCTCTTTACAGTGCCAAAAAAAAAATCCTTTTAAGACATCATAACAGGGCAGAACTACCTGATTTTGGCAAAATCTCAATATCGACCAGATAGCACCCGCTGACTTTTGTTAGCCTCTAGCTCGAAACAGCGGCATGCGTCTAACGCCGGGTTTTCTCATGGGTGGTCACATATATATATGCTGTACATGTGTGTTTGACTGCACAGATTTTTATTTTTGGAGTCTTTGTGGCAGTGCATCACTGCATGACCCAAGACAAATTCCCCTCGCTGACATTCATACATGCACAGTTTTCTTTGTGAACTTGCAGAAAGAAGTGGCATATGCTGAACATTTCCTTCATTTTACAGACTCTGGCGACAAGCTTGCAGCACATGTTGGACTATGAGGGTGATGATTTTGAGGATGTGTTCATGCAAACCTTCAGAATCGGCTTCCATGACATCTTTGGCACTAGCGTGAGTCATGAGCTGATGGAAGGGGGTGCGGAGACTACTGTCAGGCAGGAAAACAAACAGGTCAGTGTCTGAGAGAAGAACAATAATTAGAATTAGAGTAGTCAGAGTAGTAAACGTGTCCCCCCCCCCCCCCCCCCCCCCCCCTGCTTTCACTTTGTTCCGGCAACGTCCTTCCTTCCACTGGCTCCCTGAGTCTGCCTTTCCGGCCATTCAGATTTTGAGGGTCAGTTTTCCGGCTTTTTGTCACTCAGAAAGTGGCACCCCTGCTAACTTGACTCTTTCCTAAGTCATGGTCTTCGAACGCATGAAGAGTGTGAGGCTGGCTGCTGTCTGGAAGTGGAACCATTTTAGAGTTCATTTACAATTATATTCAATGTTCTGTCTGCCTGTCTGTCTGTCTGTCTCTCATTGTGTGTGTGTGTGTGTGTGTGTGTGTCTCTCTCTCTCCCCCCCCCCCCTTCTGTGTTTGTGTGTGTGTCTCTTTTTCCTCTGTGTCTCTGTCTCTCCACTGCTCCCCCTCTTTCTCCCTGTCTCTGTCTGTCTGTCTGTCTGTCTCTCTCTCTCTCTCTCTCTCTCTCTCAGTCTCTCTCTCTCTCTCTCTCTCAAGAAATCTCTCCAAGAGCTCACTCTGTTGACTCACCTGAATTTTCAGTGCTGCAGCCAAGTGTACATGACAGTTAACCCTCATCCACTTGTCTCTTGGTCTGTGCAGGAGTTCGTGGACCTGTACGCCGACTTCATCCTGAACAAGTCGATAGAGCGTCAGTTCCGAGCATTCAAGCGTGGCTTCATCATGGTCACCAACGAGAGTCCATTGAAGACACTGTTCCGGCCGGACGAGGTGGAGATGCTGGTGTGCGGCAGCAAGGTATTGTGCTTATTAACACGTCGTCGTTGTTTTTTTCCTCCCTTGGCGTACAATTTGGAAGGTACATTATCTCCCTTAGACTGTATTGGAAAATGTCACTGAAGTAGTGGGCTGGAGATCAGGTCTGTCGGAGGAGTGTTACCTAGCGGCATGTGACAAATGAAATAGTTTGGTAATGGCAGATTCACATCAAATTCTTTCATATATATATACATATATCTTCACTTCGGCCAGGGTTTTTAATATTTAACAGTTCAGCAGATTTTGTGTCGTGTTTGGACTTCCAAAACAAAACATGTTCCTGATTTTTTTTCCCTTTCCAGGAATTTGACTTCCATGCATTAGAGGAAGCCACAGAATATGACGGAGGGTTCACATCTGATTCAGCAACAGTTCAGTAAGTAAAAGTAACCCAGCTGTCTGGAATGTGCAAATCGTGTTCTCCACGCTTTGCAGTTTTCGCTACGAAGATGATTTTGCAGCACCTTTGTCAGCACATCAGCTGTACATATGTGTTTGACCATGTGGAATCACAGCTATCATATCTGCTTTTCCTAACCAGATGAATATCATAATACTGTTCAGTATATTTTGCGATATGCCTTCCTGTTGAGCAGGGCTACAGTAAATGAGTAATGGTGGTGTCATTTGCTTGAATGCCAGAAAAAGTGACCAGAATTCCACTAAAATTTCTGCACATGTTAACTTTTCACTTTCCCCCCTCCTTTGTTTTATCTAAAAACTTTGATTATTTCCACAGAAACTTTTGGGAGGTGGTTCACGAGTTCAGCGAAGAAGACAAGAAAAAACTTTTACAGTTCACAACAGGGTCAGATCGGGTACCAGTCGGTGGCTTATCCAAGCTCAAGTTCATTGTCGCTCGCAACGGTCCTGATTCTGACAAGTGAGTGCAGAAAGGGTCTCAGATGATTTTCCAGAGTGCATATAGTGCAGATTTGGCATTTTTGATGACAGCGTTTGGATTTCCCTTTTATTTGTAGCAAAGGAAAGTTTCACGTACATCAAAGGCAATATGATTTTAAAATCCATTCTAACTGCTGTAGTTGTTTTGTTTTGTTTTTTTGTGGGTTTTTTTTATGGGTGGTTGTTTTGCGGGGTGTTTTTTTGTGTGGGATTTTTGTGTGTGTTTTTTTCCCTATGTGTGGGGGAGGGGGGTGAATTTGATTTGGGGGGGGGGGGGGGTATTCATTTATTTTGGGTTGGTTTTTGTTTTATTTTTATAATTTCACAGTTTGAAAATTTTCATTTCTTTGTTGTTAATCACTCTGTTTGCAAAGTATGTTTGGTGTGACCTTCCAATATTAAAAAAAAAAAATCATATGCTAATTTGAAGGTCTGTTGTTACTGCTTTACCACATACCTGCTTGCTACGTCTACAGGTTACCAACATCTCACACCTGTTTCAACGTGCTGCTGCTGCCAGACTACTCCACAAAAGACAAGCTGCAGGAACGCCTTGTGAAAGCCATTAACTACGCCAAGGGCTTTGGCATGCTGTGATGAGAGCATTTTGTTCTTCTTCTGTCAGTGTTTTGTTCTGAAGTTTTAAACCTGTAACCTGTATTTGATCCACCCACAAGCCAGTAGGGTTTAGTGAGGTGGCTCTGAGCCTGACGAACTGATAATAGCATATTTCTCTGTCTGTCTGTTGTCTCTCTCTCACTGTTACTCTCTGTCTCTCTCTCTCTGTCTCTGTTTCCATTGATATGTGTGCCTGTTGTGAGGAATCACAGTGCAGTCCTCCGATTTCCTTGCAAAGCTCATTGACGTCTAAACTCTGTGTCTAAGTCTTACCTGTTAAAACAGTGCACTGAGATCCATGAATTTGCGTGTTTTACCTCACAGTAACACGCTTTTTTTTTCTTGCTTTTTTTCCATTGGAGTGACTGGAACTTAACTGACGTGTATTCAAAACTGGCTCAAAATCCGCTCTGTGGTGAACAGAACCATGTTGTTGAGATTATAAGAGACTAGTGGAGGGTTTGGACTGAAACTGATGACTGACATTATTATGCTGATGGGAAAGATGAGAGGTGCAACTGCTTGAAAGAGGTTTGCAAACGAAACGTGTAGCGTTAGGATAAGTGAGGGATAAGCGGTTTGAATGGCTAGCTGTCATTTTTACGCACCACGATGGTTCGTTTAGTAGGGGAGAGCACACTTGCCAGGTATGTGTCACTATGCTTTTTTTTTTTTTTTTTTTTTTAACCCACCAATTTTCATCGAGAGAATTGAGTGATGTAAGTGAAAATAACAAGAAATACTAGAATCGAAAATGTTTTCTAGAAACGCACACACACCAAAAAAACAAACAAACCCCAGACTGATTCCATTGGACTTGTGCTTACAATATATTAGATATACTTGTAGTGCAGGATTTGAACGTCTTTTTTTCTTCTTCTTAATTTGGAGAATGTTATTGTGATCTTGGATTTTTACCGTTTTGTTTTGAATAAAAACAGAAAAAGGCCTGTTTTGGTTTTTGAATGTTACATCGCAGCACACTGGTGCCTGTTCAGATGTGTTTAGTTGTGTTTTTGTTGGGTTCACAAGTGAATGTAGGTGAGGGACAATGTTGGTACTGTGACTGTGTACTTGGACTTGGCAACATTAGACAGAACACAGTGTGTTCAAGCAGAAACAGCCTGTTAGTGCGCTTGTGCGCGCGCACTGCGCGCACACACACACACACACACACACACTCTTCATGCACACTCATACTTTATGATGGATGCATAGCTGGGTGTCAAAGCTGTCCCCAGTGATACATGACTTTTTTTTTCTTTTTTTTTTGTGAACAGATTTTACAATATTTATTGCAAAACACATATTGTACAGTGTCTTTTCAGTTGCATTTGAAAGGATTTTGTTTGTTCGTTTGTTTGCCTTTTTTTTTTTTTTTCCCAAGTGAATGTATTGAACATTATCTTCTTCAGTTATGTGTGACGGCAGTTGTGTTTTTTCTGTTGTTGTTTTTTTTCTGAGTGATAGAGGTACAGTATTTCCCTGGTGCTGCTGTTATTTAGGCCATGCAATGAATGTCTGATTAACAGTGCTACTGATTCATTCTGCTTTTTTTTAATGACACACAGCATAATGGCCGGTACTGTGTCTGAGTATCCTGTATCATCAGATACACGATATGTTTTGTTTTGAAATTGGTATTTTGCCTCTCTTTTCACCCTCTACTGCGTCTATCTTACATTTGTCTGTTGCATAATAATTCTCACAGTTCTTGCTTCAGTTCTAATGTTTTCTGTGATGTATGTTCGCGCATCAGTTCACTACCTTCTCTGTTTGTTGTTGGGTTTTTTTTTAAAAGTAAAATAAGTTTTCACACCATTTCTTTTGAGATCCACTCAGCCACCGCCTATCCCTCCCATGCCAGAAAGGAATAGTATTTGTAGATATATATACAAGTCTGTGTGTAGACACAGTGGGGAAATACACGTCCCTTGATAAAATGTCACACTTTTACTTTGTTTAGCGACCTAGCAAGGAAAAGACTTTTTATACATGTATATGCAAGTCTCTGTCGGAAAATTTATATGAATGCATTGGCGAAGGTCGTCAAATATTTTTAGGTAATCCTCACTGCACTGTGGCTCAGGATTTGCAGGATTTTTTTAAAGTCTTTGACAGTTTGTCTTCACTTGCATGCACATTTGCATGTACATGCTCATACAGGTTTACATACATGCGCACGCACACGCACACACACACACACACACACACACACACACACACACACACACTCACAAATTGTTACAAATTATTCAGTGTAGGTGGCACTTCTCCTGTTCTGTGCAGTTTTGATTTGGGCTTCGAGCTTTTGTTTTCTACGGAAAGTTTGGATGACACTGGGCAGACGGAGAATATTACTAAGGCGAAGGTCTCAATGTAATTAAAACAGACTGAGAGCCTCCTTACAGACAACATTGACTTGCGTTGTCGATGACTGGCACACACTGTATTATCGTATGCTTCAAATTCCAGTGTAACTGTGTTCCTTACAGCTTTCAAAACCGAGGGTCACTTTGACCATCTCTGTCAAATTCAGAGGGTCATTTTGTAAAATCAGTGAAGTACAGCCGCAAAATCTCTGTGTCCAATTATGAAATCGCTGCGTAACAAAGCACATATGTGTGTAGCAGGGAACACCTGAGTTTGGTGTGCTTTTACTCATTCAGTTGTGATACCAATGTGACAGTGTGTGTACTACTTTCAGGTCCTCGTATCCAGGGAAACTATTGTCGGACATACGTCCTGGCTGACTGTAAAAAGCATAGAACATTTGTCCTGAAGAAGAATGCAAGGATGATAGGACTTACGGTGATACATCTGCCCTGGTTAGAAAATAATTGGACATTTCGAAAATGAATTGCCCTATGACCGATGACCAACGCGGGTATGCAGCCCTGTGTATTTTTGGTTTTTGCTCTCTCTCTCACACACACACACACACACACACACACACATTCACACACACATTCACACGCGCACGCGCATGGCACTCTCTTACTTTAGTGCCATCCAGGTCATGTGTGAGAATGATGTATGCTTTGTATTTTGTAGCTTTCCTACTGCTAATGGCTGGCTGTATTGTTTTATTATATTTGCTTTTTGGCAGAACGTTGTGCGAGTGTTTGACTTGTTTTTCAGTGAAACATTATGATATTTTTGTACCTCTCTCTCACGCTGTCTCTCTCTCTCTCTCTCTGTCTCTTTCTGTCTGTCTCTTTGAGAATTTCATTATATGTATTCTGTAAACAGCCTTATACTTTTTTTTGTCATTTTCAGATCAAGTGATTAATTAAGCATTAATCTACTGCATTGCTATGCCTATAGCACAAATTTCCTTTTTTACCCTAAAGTTTGGGAGCTGGGATAGCCAAGCAGTGGAGCGTTGGACATTCATATTGTTACCTGCTTTTTTTCTCGTTGTCCCGTCTTTGATATCAGCCACATGTGGTGGAAAAGGATGTTTAACTCCCAAACACCAACCAACCAACCGAGCCGTGAAGTTCTTTTGCACATGTTTAGGACCGGCTTGAAAGACTAGTTTTTTTAATGCAAACTTCATCTCAGATAACTCATCATTATACAGTGTATGATTTTTGCCAGTCAGTGTAATAATTTCCTGTCTTCGCTGTGTCCAGCTGGATACATTCACAGTTCAGAGGACAGTTCAAGTAAGCTGACCGGTTTGAAATAACCGTTACCTCCCGTTACGAAATTAGTGATAAGAATTAGATTTTTCAGCACAGTTTGGTAAAATCGGGTGGTCATGTCGGTACACTAGTGGTGGCTTCATGCAAGTGGTGGGTTGACGCGCTAGTCCTAGATTACGTCACTACCATGCTACCAAAGGTCAACGGTCTTTGATGCTACAATTAGTGAACTTATTCATTGGCCGTACATAACAAGGGAGGTAAGGTGTTTACGTCCCAATCTTTGGCTGTTGCCTCCCTTCGAAGGTTTGACCTCGGGCAGGTGTCGACTGCTTCAGTTTAGCAACAACTTCAGGGTTTAGGGGGTCACTCCACTTTCACCTATCCGCAGCGTTAAAAAATAATGTTTCTATGCCGGCACATGCAGATGATTAGTTAGTCAGTGACACCTGCTTCGCATGTACCACCGATTTCTTAGAATGTGAAAATTCAGTCTAGGAATGGATTGAGTTAATTAGATGCGAGTCGACGACAGCCGGTGAGGGAACATGTCAACGTCAAAGCTCTAGCTCAACTACGTATTGAGTTATGCTTCATTTGGGATATTACGATTTCACTGCCTCTTTTTCAATACCGAAGAAATCCCAGAGTCTACACGGGAAGGAAACAAAATGGGCGGGCGTTTTTCCTGTGCTATCAGCGTCGCTCCAAATCATCGCACCGTGAACTCCGCAGGGTCCCGCGCCATAGCACCGCGGTTTTGTTGTTGTTGTTGTTGTTGTTTTTTTTGCAAATTCAGAACGCACCGGGAAAAACTTACTTACTTAGGCCCATGGCTCCCAGTGGAGTATAGGGGAGCCCGGGTGGTCGAATGGTAGAGCGTTGGACTTCTAATGCTCGGGTAGTGAGTTCGACCCGGCTGGGGCCAAATATTTGTGCTGGCTTTTTTTCATCGTTGCCCCGTCTTTGATATCACCCTATGTGGTGGAAAAGGACGTTAAAACCCCCAAACACCCACCCCACCCTGTGGAGCATAGGCCATCGACGACCCTTCGCCATCGCACTCGGTTCTGGGCTGTTTCTTGCTGTTCTTGCCACTCCAAACCGGGAAAAACGCTTTGGATTTTCAGCTGTCCGTCAAGAACGATTAAAAGGGTCCGTTTGCAAACCCGCAGAAACCGACTTGTACTGACAGGTTACTACAATCTAAACTGCGAAATGCATATGCTCATGTTGTAACGTCTTTAAATGAGAGAAATCGTCGAAAGTACTGAGGCGACATAGCAACGGGAAAAGGTGGTCCGATTTGATCCCCCCCCCTCCCCCCTTGGTTTACGTCGCATGTGCTGTCTTGACATCGCGAATACGTGGTGGAGAAGGACGTTATATATGTACTCCCAAACACCCCACCCACCCTCTTCACATCGTGGTTACTCGGTTACATAAACTGCCAAATGCTCGGGTCGTGATGTCGATTCGATTCGATTCGATTCGCGGCTGGGGCCACGTACTTATATTGGTGTTATCTTTATTGTCCAGTCTTTGATATGACCCTTATGACCACAAGGACCCAGCCTGTTTATAGGGCATGTTCAATAGAACTTCGTAAGAAGGACTTCGCTAGGCAGCGGCGTAACCCATTTACATGTAAATTAGGCACGTTGGGGTACCATCAGCTAACCGCAGCGCGTTAGCCGCTCCTGGCCTCTGCCGTGTAAGCCTACTTTACGCGTAAATGGGTTACTCCGATCGGCGAAGTCCTCCGTACGAAATCCGACTAAACGTGCCCATAAATAGAATCAAACTTACGTGCGCGCACGAAGCGAGGCCTGCTCTGACCCGAATATGTGCCTGAGGTGTGACTTGGAGACGGGGGACACTTTCACAGGCTCTGATTTCAAGTATTCAGCGTTATATTGTATGCCGCACGCGCGGATACTTATTTCAAAATGAGTCACCATGAACTGCAGGACTGAACTTCAAAGTGGTGATGTTCGAGATATTTTTTTTAAAAGACCACTACAAGAGTTACAGTACACGTACAACGCAAGAAATGGGTTTCGATTTCGAATTTAGGGGCGGATCTGTGCTGTGTATGACTAACATAATCTGTACGGTTTTTTTGGGGGTTTTTTTTTGGGGGGGGGGGGGGGGGGGGGAGATCCCTGAGAAACTGACTGAGGTGGCTATCGTTCGACTCTTTTTTTTTTTTTTTTTTTTTTACTTTCAGTGAAGTTTATTTCTGGATTCTTTCTTGTCTTTCTTCCCCTACTTCGTATGACACTGACTTGCTGAAAAATTAAGCCACTGGGTGTGAATGATGTGATCTTGTTTTGTTGAAGGGGTAATAAAAAGTTACTGTAAAATGATTATTAACCTCTTCAGACGTGTGTGTGTGTGTGTGTGTGTGTGTGTGTGTGTGTGTGTGTGTATGTGTGTGTGTGTGTGTGCCGGTGTGTCTGTCTGTGTCTGTCTGTGTCTGTGTGTTATGAAGAGAAGTCTGAAGAGGAAAGCTTCTATACATAGTGAGGGTGGTTGTTCAAACAGCAACACACACGTGTGCGCGAACAAACCAACCATGAGGGTTTGGGCGGCATATATTTTTTGCAGAAATTGCAACAAACAAACAAAACGGCTCTCATTGTCAGAATGATCTTTACAAGGACTTTATCACCACATACACACACGCACGCACGCACCCGCAGTGACCCTACAAAATTGTTTTGTTTCTGCGACTGAATGGTTTTGTGATAGGGAAATGTACGTTGCGCGTTAGGCCCCAAAGAGCACAACCAACGCCTTGCTAAAGAACGCCGAGCCTTTTCGGCCCGGTTTCCCAGAGACCGGTGGCCTGTCCCACGGCAGTTTCTAGTGACCACTCCAAAAGCTTTGTGCTTTCCTCACCGGCCGCCAACTGAGTTGTAGCCTATTAATTTTGAAGTCCACGCTTATCGCCATTGTGGCCTCATTTACCTTTCAACGCCCAGCCAGTATTTCAGAGCTGGGAATAATTATCTATTCCTAGTTATGTGGGCAGCTGTAGTATTGCGTTAATAATAATAATAATAATAATTTATTTATATAGCGCTTAATCTACATGGACTGAAGGTAGTTCGAAGCGCTTAGAGTACAGGTAAAGAGACAGATAGACGTGAAGGTTCAGGGCCAGGGCAACTGCATGTGTGGTACTTAATAAGGAGATGGAGAAAGACGGAGGGAGGTTAGACGGAGGTTAATAGCGGTCAGCCAGTGTCTTGTGTCCGTGTACAGGCGCCGCACACATTCACGCATGTACTCAAGTTTCATGGCTAAGCCAGTTGTAAAGAAACCAGTCGGATGCTCGCTTGTACAATCACATGGACGTACGTTTGGGAGTTTGTTTGAATGGATAAATGCCGCTTTGCTACTCTCACTCTAGCATCACTCAGGATAGTTAACAGTGGCAGTGGCAGACTTGAAGAACAAGACTCAAATCCGCGATGATGATAAACAATAGATCATTTTCCTGATGATTTGCTGTGTCAGTTTGGGGCTGTGCGGCACCAGTGGACTCACCAAATAAATCATAATTAAAGTATGTCTGCGTCGGTGAATTTAAATTTGGTGGGAGTGTTGCACTTTGATTGTTCTCGCGTTTCTGCAATAAGAACCGTCATGGAGCCGTTAATCTTGCCTGATTTTCGGGTACAGGGCAAAAACCGAAAACTGAGATTAAAAAAAACGCTGGATACTACTCAGTCAGTCGTGCGCAGCGTGAAATGTGTTATGCTTATGACAGTGACTATGATATATGTGTGTCTATTGTTGTCTTGTTTACACTGAATTAATTTCATGTTCAGCGCGCTGTTTGTGTAACTGACTGGATGCGCTCTAGTAACCAATTCAAATGAATGAATACACCGTTGTTGGTGTCGTCAGCCACTGATCACAAGCCCTCGGAGCTGTCGCGTCGTCACGGTGTCGGGGATTCCAATGATTCTGTATTCCCAGGGTTGTAGGATCTTTGGGGATTCTCACAGTTTGTGAGTCAGTGTCCGCCCGGACGTTCCCCATCATGCTAATAATACGACTAGAGGTTCTAGGGTGGGTGTGGGTGGGTGTTGTGTGTGTGTGTGTGTGTTTGGGGGGGGGGGGGTGTTAACGTCCTTTTCCACCACATACGGGTGATATCAAAGACGGGACAACGATGAAAAAGACAGCACAAATAATTATTTTGGCCTCAGCCGGGATACGAACTCACGACCCGAGCATTAGAAGTTCAAGTCCAAGGCCACCCCGGCTCCCCCGATCGGAGGTTGTAATACTGTTGATGTGTACTTGTATGACGCAAGCGAAAGCACCCAAGAAACTCTCACGAAGACTGAATCCCCGCGTGGTGTCAGTCAAGGTGATAGAATAAGGTACACGACCGGCCCTTTCACCTAGGTGAAGAATCTTTCATCCAGGTAGGGGTAGTAACAGCGGTATGGCTGAAACGGTCAATTTCGTGTGCTGTAGTTTCTTTCTTTCTTTCTTTCCTTTCTAACGAGCGTCTCCCGGTTGAGGCAAACTATTAAAAATTTTTGTGCTTGACTGGCCTTTTTGTCTCTTTGCTTTCGTTTTTGATATCAACAATGCTTTGAAAAAAAAAAAAAAAAAACCCTTAAACTGACAAACACCCACCCATCCACCTGGAACATAGTACCGCACAACCGGTATGGATGTGATGGTCAGTACGGTCATTCGAGATTCTGACCACTTAGTCGCGTATACACGATACCAGTTTGGGCGATGGATAACATATTGTCGTAATGCCGTAAAACAATGTCGCCGAAACCCTTAGGCTTACGACAGTTACCATTTCAGCTTCCGAAATCTGATGGTCTTCATCCAGGCCAGTGTCATGTCACGTTCTCAAAAGGAGGTAAAGAGGGTAGGTGGATGATCCCGAAGTTAGCCTTCGCTGGGGGGGGGGGGGGGGGGGGGGGGGGGGGGTTGGGGGAGGCGGGTCGGGATCCAGGTGTTTACAGTTTACAGGGTGGAAATCCAGGATCTGACCTGCTAGCCCCCTAATCCGGGCTTATAAATCGGCGCACGCGACACGTCTTTGTAATTTGACAAAGTGGAAGTCGGCTGGTACAGAACTGAGCCCCGACTGCGTGGCCTATATCTGTTGACCTGTTCATACGACATGCTTGGGCTACGGCTGTCATTTATAACCCTACACACATAAGCAGCACACGTGTTTCTGCAACAATTGATGAACAGTGAAGCGCTCTGACAACTACCGCAGCGAAGACTACAAAAGCGAAGCTACATCAACAGCCACAACTGAGACAAACACCAGCATGAGAACAGCAGTGTGAGTGAACTGTTCTGGCTACAACAACTTGCAAGCAACAGCGACGACTGGCTGACGCCGGTGGGAGAAAGATCAACAGCAACAACGGCAGCCTGAGACGACTAGTAAACAGTCTAGTGTCGTTAGGCTTAATTGAACTCTTGTACCTAACAACAACAACAGCAATTACAACAACAAATACGACAACGACTGCAACTGATCAACAGCAACAGCATGACGGATAGAGCAGAGGGAACTGCCGGTTCTGCTTAACAACAACAGCAACAGCGACGACTGACCACGACGGCGACAACAACAACAACAGCATGAGACTAGCAGGCTAGTCTCGTTAGAGCTGAATGGTCTTCTGCCTAACAACAACAACAACAACAAAAACTGACAATAGCCACCACGGCTTCGGCAACAACAACAACAGCAGCCTGAGACTATCCTTCTAGCCTCGTGCACCACTCGAGATGGAATCGAGAAACTCCAGCGAAAACTGTGACTCAGAAAACGAAGATGCCGACTCTATGTGCCAAGTTAGTTGTCAGTCACTTCCCGACACGTGTTCGCACGAGATGAGAACGCGCGAGGCACGTATATTGTTTTCTGGGGATGATACTAGTGACGTTGAGAGCAAAAACGAAGGAGCCGCTTTTGCAAAAGGTACCAGTTAATGTGGAGACAACGAAGGAAGATGAAAGCTGTGGAGATGATGAGAGTATGCACGACAGAGGTTGGGCCGTGGATGGTTGTCCTTGGTAAGCTGAAGTAATTGGCCAGTTTTGCTTATATCTAAAAAATATCTCAGTCTTCTACACTTCAATAGTTAGTTAGTTAGTTAATCAGTTAATTAGTCTTTTTGCACGGTTCAGTTCTAATTCTTGGTTTGTGTGTTCAGTTTTACTGTTTTTTGGGGTTTTTTTTCGAATCTGTATTGGATATTTTCAAAATTGTCCCATTGTCAAACTAAAGTACATTTTTTTTTCCGCAATCACCATTGTATAGTAAGGTACTACTACTACTACTACTACTACTACTACTACTACTACTACTACAACAATAATAAATGCAGACTTTGTATCATACAACGTTTTAAAAGAACAGAGCGTCAGGAAATTACTTGCTCGATAACTTAGTGATTTTTTAATCATTCACTTCAGGGTCAAATAATATCACCCGGCAAATACTTTTTAACAGCTCTTATTAATGCTCTTTTTTTCTGCCTGTTTTACAGGCTGCTTCGTCAACTATGCCGTTCTCACAGGGTACCTCAAGTCTAGTGGTGTCCTCTTTGTGGAACTGTTACGAAAGTTCCAGGGTACAGCATCGCATGCCGCACTTTTGTTTGGCCTCCGAGGTGCTATCTTCAGCGTAACCGGTAAATCTGAAGGACGGTGCTTCACATCTTATGGATCTTGCTAAAATTTATTATTGCCTTCTTGTCTGTAATGTCTGTCTGCCACGGCCACTCTTGGCTCAGCGACTGAGTTGCCGTAGTTTTTTTTGTTAATGACGGCGACGACGACGACGACGATGATGATGACGACGACGACGACGATGATGATGACGACGACGACGACGACGATGATGATGATGATGATGATGATGATGATGATGATGATGATGATGATGATGATGATGACGACGACGACGACGACGACGATGACGACGACGACGATGATGACGATGATGATTGATTATTTATTTAATCATTTACTTATTTTTTGAAAGACAGCTTCACTGATCATTCCCCATGTTTCACTAGGTCTGTACGTGATGAACGTAATTGTCGCGCGCCTAGGAGTACGGAAGACAGTTCTGATTGGTGCGGTTCTGCTCGCCCTCAGCGCCATTTTGTCATCCTTTGCCAACGACCTTACGTCTCTCATCTGCATCCAGTCTTTGCTTCTGGGTAAGCATAGTCTACTGTTATCTGGGGGAAAAAAAGGGCGTAAGCGTCATGCGATTTTATAAGTTCTCAGATGCTTTTTCACAGTCAGTCACAGTTGTAACGTTTTGGCGGGATGGTTGACAAGACCAAAAAAAAAAAAAAAAAAAGTCGATAGATTTCATTCAAAAGTGGATGAATAGCGAGTTGACGGACAGATCGAAGCTCTTTTTGTAACTTCCGCCAGTTTAGTTTAGTTTAGTTTAGTTTCGTTTCGTTTCGTTTAGTTTAGTTTAGTTTAGTTTAGTTTAGTTTAGTTTAGTTTAGTTTAGTTTAGTTTAGTTTAGTTTAGTTTCGTTTAGTTTAGTTTAGTTTAGTCTACTTTAGTTTACTTTAGTTTAGCATAGTCTTCAAACGAATCACGGTCAGTAGTCTCTTATCACACGAGATTTTGAAATCCGCGCACCTTGTTACTGACATAATTATACAACAACAACAACAACAAAAATCAATGAATAAATTTAAAGAAAAATTAAAAACGTAGAAGAAGGAGAAGAAAACCAGACCGACAGTGACATTCTACGTGTAGGTCATTGCCTATGGCCAGTATAGGACAACGCTCCCATTTTGGCATAATCTTAATCTTATGCAGTAAGTGCATAGTTACGCAAGAATGACTGCTGTTTGTTTTGCGTGCGACACTGAGAATGTGCGTACGACCTCAAGGACGGTCAAAACATGCCCAAGTTAGGTGTGTGCACCCCCTCCCCCCTACTCCCCCCCCCCCATCTCCCCCACCCCTCTCCACCCACCCCCCAAAGAACCACCCCCCCCCCCAAAAAAAAAAAAAAAAAAGGATGACGCTTACTATGTCGACGCGCTCCAGAATTTCTCTTATCACGATAATGGTAATACGATATATACAAATACAGATATAAATGCTCCGAGGAAAAGTGGCTGCCTAGGTGGCGGGGTACTTGAAAGCATTCACGCACGAACTTCTCTCATCTAAGGGGTTGACCCTGGGAGAGGTCAGCCAAGAAACGCCAACAAGAACAACAACAACCACTCCGGCACACCTGCGTTTCGTCCGGCAGGAAGGGGTATGGATGTTCCTCGTACTGTTGTTATTTGTTCGCAAGATTTGTGAAGACTGCCTCATGCGTAGATCTGTACATTTTGCCCACGACAGGTACGGCGGACGCTATGTTGCTGACCCCTGGTGAAGTGTTGATGGGATCCTACTTCAGGCGTCGCAGGTCGCTCGCCATCGCTGTCGCTAAATGCGGAGCCAGTGTGGGCAGCGTGGCCGTTCCACCGCTAGTATGTGATACATGCCGGGAGAAACGAACAAACAAACATGCAAACAAACAAGCACACAAATTACCCCCCCCCCCCTTCAGCAACACACACACACACACACACACACACACACACACACACACACACACATTTTTTTTCTGTAACTTATGCACTGACACAGTTGTAAATGTATTTGATAACATGGGGTAGTATTAGGCATGTTCAGTAGGACTTCGTTAAAGAGGACTTCGCTTAGCAGGCAACCCAATTTACACTGTGTGCGTGCGTGCGTGCGTGCATGCGTGCGTGCGTCCGTCCACAGACAATTCGGCTAGTTACTCCTGAAATTAAGAGCAAATCTTGGATACATTTCAGTAAATGCCCATAATATTATATACTTTTTTCCCCGATTTCTCAAAGATGGCCTATTTGCTCGCGGAGTACGATCTTCGTGGGGCTCTGTTGCTGATGGGCGGTCTTTGTCTTCATTCGCTACCGGCTACACTCCTCTTACGGCCCGTCTCCCACCTTACTAGGAATAGAAAGCGAAACTCGGGAAACGCCGTAAGTCTGGTAAGAATCTGTCGGCCGCAGGTGCCGTAGTTCCCGGGCCTGGTTAATGCCGGGATATTTATGACAGGAAGCGTGGAATGCGGCCCTGTCCCGCAGTCCCAAACCACACGGACCTCCATAGGACCTCTTACCATCATCCTCATGCATAATATTATTTTTTTAAAAAATGCCCCAGTTTCCGAGCCCTTCGTGGATTCCACCCATTACCTGGGAGGAACACCACTGGAACTGGCAAAGAGTTGGGGCAGCAACCCCAAAAAAAGAAAAGAATCTGTTGACCTGTAGCAGGAGGTGGGATGAGCGTGCGGAGCGGGGGATGGAGGGGGGGTGTCACGGTGTGTGTGTGTGTGTGTGTGTGTGTGTGTGTGTGTGTGTGTGTGTGTGTGTGTGTG
>JACVVK020000444.1:557500-579276 GCA_018292915.2 Batillaria attramentaria
CACGATGAAAAAGCCAGCACAAATATTTGGCCCCAGCCGGGATACGAACTCACGACCCGAGCATTAGAAGCCCAACGCTCTACCATTCGGCCACCCCGGCTCCCCAGAGAGAGAGAGAGAGAGGGGAGGGGGAGGACTTAACTGTCAACACAACCCCAACCACTGAGAGATAAAAAAGAAACCAGTATCAATTTCAAAGTGTTTCACTTTATCAGCAGTTCAAACAAAACAATTCACAAAACGCAAAACAGTGAAAAAATACAGAAGAAGAAATTGACGTAAGTTGCCGTTTCTCGAGCTGACATGGAAGCAAAACTAGCACAATTCAATATGTACACAAAATATACACAATGAGCACACTCAACGGCAAGAGAGGCTGAAAACAGCCGACAATCACGAAAAAGAAATTATAACATCAGCATGACTTTGAAAGCATTTTTGCAAATCAAGATAGAGAACGTTTTGACAGGGCAGCTTTCGTTTGTGAGAGCAAAAGCGTGTGCTGGATATTGAAAACTTTTTTGTTTTTTTTTTGTTTTTGTAAATGTAAATGTAAATAGTAAATGTATGTAATGCATGTGCGATGGATGTATGATTGAAAGATGTATGTGTATCAATGTTGGGGTTGTTTGAAAGATGTTCTTAAAAGGCATACGTGTATCAATGCTGTTTTCTTCTTCTTCTTCTTCT
Source organism: Batillaria attramentaria (assembly GCA_018292915.2). NCBI lineage: Eukaryota > Metazoa > Mollusca > Gastropoda > Batillariidae > Batillaria > Batillaria attramentaria. The sequence continues at coordinate 558,191 of JACVVK020000444.1, forward strand.
TTTTTGAAAGATGTTGTTGTATTAATGTATGTTTGTTTGATCTATTGTCTTCGTAAAAAATATAAACCCCAAACACAGAATAAAAAACAATAAACACAAAAAAACGATAATTACTTTGACGTGACAAGCATGTAACAATTTAAAAAAAAATCTTTTTTGCATGAAATCGGACGATAAACTGATGCATATACTGCGCAGGACATTTTTTTTTTTTTTTTTTTTTTTTTACAATCGTGTTTGCCAGATAGTGTTACGCAAAAATTACGATGAAGTCAGGTAATTTCTGTCTCAAAAAAGGGGGAAATATTAAATTTGGAAGATATAGCATACTGTTCCTTTAGGCAGTGAGTTCCATAAGTGAGTTTGGTTATGGAAAGGAAGCCAACAGCGGTTACAATGTGTGAGTATGAATTTATAATTGTACATTGTGGATTTCGAGATCCGTGAGAAGCCAGGAAAAGAGCTGAGTGTGAACATGATTTATGTTCTTTCATGTCGCAGTAACTTTATACGTGGGGTCGTTACTGTCCGCTTCTGAAACTTTGTAATTATCAACTCATCAGCAACACTACTTACAAGAAACGCGCAGTGCAATTATTGAATTCAGCGAGCAAATTCAAATCGGAGCTAGCTGAGTCGTCAATATTATCTAGAGTATGCGGTACTCTATGCTGCAGCCATAACATTAGAATCTCTCTCTCTCTCTCTCTCTCTCTCTCACACACACACACACACACACACACACACACACACACACACACACACACACACACACACACACACACACCGTGGGCACACACACACACTCCCAAACACATACGCACACTTTCATATTCGGATTAAAAACTATTTTTGATTCGATCAAAAATGCATTGGTCATAAAAAAAAGATCTTGAGACTTGAAAAAAAACCAAAAAAACAAAAAAAAAAACCCACGTTTTTCCTTTTAGAACTAAGTAATGAATTCCTTGGTCTTAAAACATTAAACTACTTTAAATTTTTTGTTGATGGCTGAGCTTATCTAATAATATGCTTTCTTTCTGATTAAAAACAAAAACCGACATTAACTAACAATCTTTGAAAATACTCTTTTCAACAATTAATAAAATCTGAATATTAACAACTACGTGTAGCAGAACTACTGAAAGCAGCTGTAAGCTTTAATCCATTATACAAATTCAAATAAATAGTTAGTAAATCTTGCAGTGCTTAAACGAGTTTTCTATGAAAAGAATTCACATGCAGCAAATCATGAGGTAAATACAATCCTCTCTATTTTACAGTACAGCTTAAGCAGTTGACTATTAATACTGAGCGGGCATTTGGCACAAACGTGTGTGCAAAACAGCAGATGACATGAAGTCATGTAGACTGTGAGGTGGTTTGTGACGAAGAAAAATAAACCTGAGTGTGATAAACAAACGACCAACCAAACAAACACGAGTAAAGAAACAAATCGCTTGTATTTACATGTACACTATTAAAGGCAATCCGTCCAAGATTTCTAGTCTCACAAAGAAATCGAAGATGTATAAATGATAAACACATCATACCGCTTAGACGCATGCACATTTACATCGTCCCTTGGGAGGAGGTGGGCGGTGTGTGTGTGTGGGGGGGGGGGGGGGTGGGAGGGGGGGGGGTAGGATTGTGGAGACAGAAACCGTGCAATGCGGTAATGCAATGTGATAACCACAGTGACTAGGCGAGCTTCATGATGACTGCTTGTACCACATGTCTCCATCTGCTACGTCAGCGTATTGCATTTAGAACCTTACTAAACCTAAGGTAGACTGCATTTTGAGCGCAGATGCGTACAGGTACTAACAAGCAGAACTGTTAAAAAAGGACTTCTCTGAAGACTAGTAATTCTGGACGGAGTGCCTTTAACAATTTCACTAACATGACTTTAATATCAGTTCGAGTAGAGAATGCTGTCGGAGTCCTTATGGGCAGGACACCAACAGCTGCTGCCAAACGAAACAAGCACTCAGCATAAATAAAAGTGTCACTGTGTCCGCACAGTGCACGTCAGCAGTAGTTTGGTCAGTGCCTCAACCAAGAAACCCAAGACAGAACGTATCAGTGTAAATACTTCCTGAACGGAAAACAAACTGCATTACCAGCTTTCTGCAGCAGGTTATATTTTTATTTGTATTTTTATTTATTTATTTATTTTTTGCCAGCAGTATCTTGGGGAATTTCCCCCAAATCTCTGAAATCTCTATTCGGTCGGATTGTTCCCAAGATGAACAATGTAGATGGATTGTAAATTCAGCAGCAATGCCTAACTTTGGCACAACACATGCAGTTGTAAAGAATGCACCAGAGGCAGGAATGTAATCTCGGGTAACGACAGCATCTGCCATTTGAAGCGATGAAGTCAAAATAAATAGCTCGTGAAGTTCGTGCGCTCATTGTTCTAGTGGTCCTCTCCCATCACATCTCGATCAGCTTACGTTAATCCGACCATCATTGTTCACGCAGGACTGGTCAATGTGGAGCTAAGCCAGTATCACCATAATCCTAATCCGGCTTTGCTCTGGCGTACTTTGTGCGGCACGCTTCTGATAGACCGCAATAAACTGCAGCACACAAAGCAGGATGAGTGGGTGTTTGGGATTTCATCGTCCTTTTCCACCACACATGGGTGATATCAAAGACGGGGCAACGAGAAAAAGGCCAGTGCTAATATCTAGCTCCGGCCGGGATTCGAATTCACGGCCCGAGAGCACTGAAGGTCCAACGCTCTACCATTCGGCCATCCCGGCTCCCCAGCACACAAGGGAAGGAAGCGGCGCCGCTTGTGGACCCTACCAACAGTAACTATGGGCTCCTGCTAGGGTTCACTGGACGTTGAGTTTCATGCTGCACGATTCCTACACAATTACGACATCATACGTACACATCATGCACGTAACTGGCTTCTTTCATCCCTCCCCCGGGCTCTTCAAAAGTGATGCTGTAGGAACCGGAAGTCGTCGTGCAATTGTCGTCCACATTGTCACTTGGGCTAGACTCGTACGACGTGGCGCTCGTGGGCCTGAGCACCAAGATGTCACTGCCGGGCTTCAGATATAGGTTCGGTAAGGAAGAGCACGACTGCTGGGAGGAATCGTGACTGTTGTCCGAGCTCGGCTGAGAGTAGGACCGGATCCCAAGTTTCCGTCTAGTGTTGGCACTGTGATTGTGACTGTAAGGATGATGGTGGTGGCTGTTGTGGTGGTTGTGGTGGTGAGGGTAGTTGAGGTGGTGGCTTGGGAGGGAGGAAGGGGGGTTGTTGACGAACACTCCGTCTTCGTCGGTGCCGAGTCCGCTGTCCCCGTTGGCCGTGCCGCGCGAGCTGAGGCTGTTGAAGTCTTCTGGGCGACCTGGCACGTGGATCTCCCGCCACTCGTACGGCTGACGACATAGCACGGGACAAAATGGGTCAGGCACATACAACACGGCGCACAATGAGATAAGGCATGCAGTTTGTTTACCGATATTTTTTACCGAAGAGTGACATAAGCATACGTGACTTTGAACGCTCAAGATTTTCTTGAAAGCAAATAATGGGGAAAATAATTGAAAAACACACGCACGCACGCAAGTACACGCACGCACACACACGCACCTCTCACACACACACACACACACACACACACACACACACACACACACACACACACACGCACGCACGCACGCACGCACGCACGCACGCACGCACGCACGCACGCACACACACACACACCTTCCCCGTGTCACTGCCAGTGATGAGTTGAGATTTGATGCTGCTGATGTGTTCAAAGGCTTGTTGCAACCGAAGGGAAGTAACCCTGTTGAGCGTCTGGATGTCCCCTCCACCATCCCCCTCGTCCTTCTCCAAAACGTCCAGAGGATCCGGGTCCCAGTGGCAGCTGGAGTTAGGGGACCGCCGGTAGTGGCCGGACTGACAGAAAACGATATCACGTAAATACATGCTCAGCATCATGGATGGGGTGTGTGGGTGGGTGGGTGTTTAGGAATTTAACGTCCCAGACAACAATTCAAACAGCAAATTTTCACAAAACTTTGACTATTCACACAGTGGCTTCCGTCTGCTAGGTACACGTTCACAGTTTTGCGTACCTGAATAATTCCTCGTTGTCTTGAGGGAAAGGTTTAAAAAAAATACCAAAGAATACCACCGATACAGTAAAATATAACCAAACTTTAACCGTTCACATAGTGGCGTTATCTACCATGTGCCTGTTTTCGCGTATTTCAACATTTCCTTGTTGCCTTCACCAGTACCACCTTCTTGTTTTGTTCATCACAGTCACTGTTATATTTCACGCTTCACCGGCGACAGACATTATAGACCGCTGTGTCTACAAGCATCTACGTGCGACTGATAACACACAAACGACGCACAGGCCACAACCATCGGTCATCAAACACGCTACACAAACAGTAACCGCGACATCAATGGCTGGCCGGGACAGACATCGGTTGGGGAGGAGGTGGGGGGCGGGGAGGGGAATCTTCGATACACTAACAATACTGCTTCCCATTTTGTTGCTCTGCTAACATTGACACAGCAATATTTCTCCCCCCACAAACCGGCGGCGCTGAATTGACCCTGGCTGGCTCCCAGCTGCCCGCACAGGCAGCAAACAAAAAGATGGTCACCAAGTTTGTGAAATCCGGCGTTTACTCGAAGACATGTGTTATTCGTAGGTGGCGGGAAGTCGTGGAAGTGCGAGAGAGAGGGGGGAAAGGGGGGATAGGGGGGAGGGGGGGGGGGGCAGGGTTTATTCAGCAGGTGAACCCACCTCTTTGGTTGTTTCCCTTTCACGTCGGGTAAATATCGCACAACTACGATACATCAATTAGCATCCCCAGGATCGTGGACTTTGGGACCTACATCAGTGGCTACGGAGCTATGTGCGGAGGGGGACTGAGGGGGAGGTGGCGGGAGGCGGGATGCAGGAGAGGGAGGGGCTGAACATAGTTTTCAGGGCGGCGACAGTTGCTGTGACAAGAAACCTCCTGAGTAGTATGCCCATCAAAAACTACAAGCCTTGGGCACGCATAATATTTCAGGTTTAGTTGGGTTTTTTGTTTTGTTTGTTTGTTTGTTTGCTTTTCTTTCTGTTGGGGGGCGGGGGGGGGGGGGGGGAGGAGATAGGAGGGTGGTAGGAGGAAACTTGTTTTTTTCAGTTTCGTTCTTTCAATTTCTGAATTTCGCATTTCTGAATGGTCATCAACCACAGTTTAGGTACGCTGGTTTCAAGCGCATTCTGGCGATGGATACGACTGACTGACAATCAGTAAGACTCAAGTTTCGTCTAAACTGTATGTTGAAGGTAACTTGCTTGACACCTGAAAGATTTAAAATCTTGGACAAACACAATCATTAATTCACTTGTTTGTTCGTTAATTTGTTAGTCGCTTTCGTCCTTTATTCCATATATGTACCCACTCATTCTCTTACTTCCTGAATTATGTAGGTAATTTAGCTCTAACATTAATGATTTTATTTCAACGATCTTTGGGGGATATTGGTAGAGATCTACGAACAATGACTGGAAGATCGTATCACTCTGCGCCTCTCTCCTGGCGAAACCGAACAAATTGCCGCTGAGCTATCGCGTGTTCTCCCTCCACGACTGCCCTTGCCAGCCCATTACCGATGCTGCGAGGATCTGCTGGCCGCTGATGGCATGAAGATGATGTTTGGCGACCGTAGTGTGGGACAACATTTCACCTGCGGTCGCCGAAACAGGGAGGAGGCCGACACATACCCAGTGTACACGCACCTGATGTATCTGGGCGGGGCGGGGAGATGCTAGGGTGGTGACACTGATAATGATGCAGAGTACTAGTGTGTGACCGGTAGAGACAAATTACTATTGGGTGAGGTTACCATTGTCAGATCGAAAAGTGCTATTAAGCGTGTTAGGTCCGAGCTAGAAAAGGTCAAAATACTCAAAAGGCTAAAAAAAAAAAAAAATCTTAAAGGGTAAGAGACTGTGACAAAACACGTTTATTGTCAAATTTGTAAATTTTGTAAATCTGTTTTGTCCCTTGTCCTGTAAGCGTGACTGGAGAAAATATTCTGATATTACTACGTGTAGAACAAAAATAAGGCTGGTCTGATTGTAGGTAAAAACAAACAAAAAGAAGGAAGCAAAAAATAAGGAAAAACAAGGCCGGTCACACACACACACACACACACACACACACACACACACACACACACACACACACACACCAGACACAAAAACAAAACCAAAATGAAATCCAACGACACACAAGCCTAATTCCGTCGTGTGTAAAATGTTGAGCGACCATTCTTTCCGACGCTTGCCGCAGGGCTCTAGTAAATGATCCGCCACTATTCTAAGTTCTTTGTGATGTCAGTATGGTACTGATGTTTTGGACAGTGGACAGAGATTGCAATTTTCTTCCAGTCACAGTGCACTACCACAAAAGTTGATACACACTTGAGTTATCGAGTGATATTTTGAAGGCCTTCCTAACATCAGTATGATAATTCTTCCCCTGTACGACATCAAAGCATATCACACTCCTCCAAACTCAGTCAAACGAAACCTTGTTTACACAGGAAACCAATAGAGAGAAATTCATTCACAAACTAAGAGGACACTCCACGGCAGGTAACCCAGTTATTCCTTGTGGTCACTTGTATATCGATTTACTACCCTTGCCCGTCCACTGCCCAGTCTCTATTGCAACTCTCAAGTCTCATCAAACATACTTAGCCCATGCCACCTTGTCAACAGGGGAGGCTTAGATTCCCGCGCGCTACGCGCTGTTTATCCCCTCTTTGAGAGCTCTCTATTCTGGAAGGCATAAAACGACCAGAGTAGAGTCCCCTTTGGGACTGCTCTATCTTCATGGTTGCCATCACCTTTACTTTCAAATTATAATCTGGATTTTATTAAATGCACAATTATATACCATGGAGAGAGAGAGAGAGAGAGAGAGAGAGAGAGAGCTAGCTAAAAAACATACCTTCTAGTTCTTCCAGCCAGAGATAGCTGAGGGTGGGTGGGTGTTTGGGGGTTTAACGTCCTTTTCCACCACATAGGGTGATATCAAAGACGGGGCAACGATGAAAAAGCCAGCACAAATATTTGGCCCCAGCCGGGATCGAACTCACGACCCGAGCATTAGAAGTCCAACGCTCTACCATTCGACCACCCCGGCTCCCCCCAGAGATAGCTGAGGAATACCACTTGAGAAGTAGGCAAGAAACCTAGCCTAGTTTTCCTCTCTTTTTTTTCTTTTTCTTTTTTTGGAAAGTCTGTTGTTCACGTGTACTTGTTTGCTTATGTTTTGTTGTTGTCGTGTTGTTTTTGTTTGTTTGTTTGTTTGTTTGTTTGTTTGTTTGTTCTTTTTCGCTTACTTACTCCCTATTGAATGGATCAGCTGCAGTTACTTCTGTATGAGCCTAGGGCATAACTCGAAATGAACTGTTTTATCAGCTACGCCTACCGCCCCAGTGCCCGCTCCTTCTCCCCCCACAAACAAGAAAGCAATCAATATAAATTACAACGTTGCACAGACACACAGTGGTTAACGGCATAATGTTATCCAACAAGACCTAGAACCATCAATCCCGGTCGTATGAACATGACTGTGTCCCACGATCTCAACTCACCTCTGATGGGAATCCTATGCTCAGCTTGGGCGACAGAGACCCGTTGGCATGACCGTTGCTGGAAGACGTGAAGAACATACTGGGGGTGTTCTGCCGCTCCAGGTAAGGGTCTGGCGCCGAGGACGCTTTGGCCTTGTCGTTGTTCTTGTCCATCTTATTCACGTACTGCAGCTCCTTGCCTTTGTCCCGGCGCCTCACCCAGCAGACGATCAACACGATGATGACGGCGACGACCACCGTGGCGCAGACGATGCTGATGACGATGACGGCGTTGTTGGTTTCGGTAGCGATGGGCTGAGAGTCAGGGTTCAGTTTGACGGTCAAGGACAAAATGCTGGAGGAGGAAAGGGGAGGGTCACCGCCATCCGTAGCCTGGAAATCGAGACCGTACACGCCGAGGTGACCCTCCCGGATAGATTCCTTCGCCCATACGTCCCCGCTCCAGGAGTCCACGGTAAACATCGTGGACGCGTTGGAGGAGGCCAGGCCGTAGGTCAGCACGCTGTTCTGGCCCTCGTCAGCGTCCATCACGCTCAGCTTAAACAGGTGAGCGCCCTCTTTGATGGGGACGTAAATCGTGAGGCTGTGGTTGCTGGGGCCTGGGAACAGAAACACGGGTCTGTTGTCGTTCTCGTCCCAAAGGATCAAGGTCACTTCCTGAATGCTGGTCAGCTTGGGATCGCCCTGGTCGGAGGCGATCACGTGGAAGATTATCTCGGAGCTAGACTCGCGGTCCAACATCCCCTTCGTCAAAAGGGTCCCGTTCGGATGAAGCACAAACATGGAGGAGGCGTGGGGTTGGGAGGCGCTCAGAGAAAAAGTCACTCTTCCTCCATCACCTAAATCTGGATCGGTAGCCTGGAAAACCCCGACTAGAGTCCCTGCTGGTTTGTTCTCTCTCATCCGGAAAATGTACTCACTTTCTGTAAACACCGGCACTTCGTCGTTTATATCTTCCACTGTGATGGTGATCGTGGCAGTGGCCGACTGCTGGGGTTCACCTCCGTCCACGGCCAAAACCTTCATCACGTATTCGTCTCTGGTTTCCCTGTCCAGGGGCCGAGCAGCTGCGATGGAACCAGTGCCCTTTGGGATGTAAAAGTACCCATCCCCTCCTAGGATACTATACGATATTTCAGCGTTCACGCCAATGTCAGCGTCTGTGGCTATGACCGTGAGCAGCACTTGACCGACCCGATCGCCCTCAGGGAAGGTTACGGAGATGTTGGGGTTAGGGAATACAGGAGGATTGTCGTTGACGTCCTCAGTCTCCACCATGAATGTGGCGGTGGCGTTGAGCCGAGGAGTCCCGCTATCCTGACAGAAAAGCGTGACTCTGTAGGATGGCGTGTCTTCCCGGTCTAGCCCCCGGGCGACCTCCACCATCATGTCATCGCCCTCCAGGCGACGCAGATCGAAGTATGCGCTCTGACTGAAGCAGTTCACCTGCCCGTTGTTCCCTGAGTCGGGGTCCTCGACGGACACGTGAGCCACCGGGGATCTGAGCGTGCTGCCTTCCGATATGGCCTGGCTCAGCAAGGTCACGACGATCTGCGGCGGGTTGTTTGTGGTGTCGATAATGTTCACGTTCACCTCCACCTGCGTTTCCTTGGGTGGGGAGCCACCGTCAACGGCCTCCACGATGATTGAGTACTGACCGCTAGTCGGAAGCTGCTGAATAAGAATGTCACCGGTGACCTCATCCACGCTGAAAAGCGCAGCCATGCTCCCTTCCTGGCGCGCACTGAGGCGGTAGCGAACCTCAGCGTTGAGACCCTCATCATCGTCCGTAGCCGTCACCTTAAGAATAGAATCACCAGGACGCACGTTCTCGCCGATACTCCTCTGATAGGACGCCTGGGAGAACCTGGGCGCGTTATCGTTGATGTCCGTCACCTCCACAGAGACCGACATCTCCGCTGTTCTGCGTGGGACCCCGCCATCGGATGCAATGAGCCTCAGCGAGTAGGAATCTTTCTTTTCACGGTCCAGCTGCTCGTTGACCACCAGAGTGACATCAGAAGTACCGTCCAGCCTCTGGGTGAAGAAGATGCTGAAGGGACCGTCGTCAGGACTGAGAGCATAACTCTGCACAGAATTGTTCACCCCGGAGTCGTCATCGAGAGCACCTGGCAGCGTGTACGACGCGCCGACCGTTACCGACTCCGGGATCTCGAGATTCATGGAACTCCTGTTGAACCTGGGAGCATTGTCGTTCACGTCCCTGAGATGAACCCGCACTCGAATGTTCTTGAAATACTGACCGGCCACTGCGCCGACCTTGATGTCCAGCTCACACACCACGCTGAACCTGCAGATGGTCTCGCGGTCCAGTCTCCGCGCGGTGAACAGGTCAGCGGTCTCAGAGTCGATCTGGAAGAGGTCGCCGTGAGGGCCGGAGCTCGCGAGGATGCTGTACTGAACGCTGTTGAAGACCTGGGTAGGCAGGAGAGCCTCGAGGTTGATATCCCGCGCGACGTTCCCGACAAACGACTTTGCTTGCTGCTCCTCGGACACGCTGTAGGTTACGTCCTGGGCTCGCGCCAACGGTGCCAAGGCCAAGGTCAAAGTCAAGGTCAAGGGCAGCAGATGAAGCGAGAGACTCGTGTGGTGCTCCATCGTGATACAATGGCTAGGGCAGTCAGGGTGTGAAGGTTGTGGTCATTTCAAACCTGGAACAAATGAAACACGAAATATTGAAATCCTTCGGTTTAAATGACTCTCTCTCTCTCTCTCTCTCTCTCTCTCTCTCTCTCTAACACACACACACACACACACACGCACACGCACACACACACACACACACACACACACACACACACTCCCATTTCTGAGTATACCGTAAATACTAAAATGCGTCTCAGGGCTCACAACTGAAATGTTCAGACATAAATGGCCACGCTCTTGAACAACAAACATACGAACAGCAACGCTCGGACTTGTGACAGCCCTACACTCAAACTTAAAAGCAATCTGCGCGCACGTGTGCCCACGTGTCCATGTCAGTAGCCAGGGTAAGCGTCATCACCGTGACGTATTCAAATGAACGTGCGTGGGTGTCGAACGCACGTGCAAGCGTCCCCGCGTGTCTGTTAGTTCAGTGTCGCGGGCGTGTGTACCTGTTGAAGCTCTTCAAACCGACGGACCCTACGACAACGTACGCCGCAGTCCGGCCTGACAAAGTAACCGCGGACCCAGCACGGAACAAACACGTGCGCAACACTTTAATTTCCTCACACGTTGTAACCGATATCAGGTGGCAGTGACTTCAAGCCATTCTCATGATGCCAGAGGCTGTTACTCCACGCACACTTCCCTGTCCACAAATTTATTCTTGGGCAGTTTGGAAGGGGTGGGAAGGAGGGGGGAGGATGGCGGGTGGTTTTCAGCACTGTGAAAGACGACTTGTGGCTCAGTAGGTCCACTGCTCTTGCAAATCGTGCGGTCTGTTACTTCGGCCTTGCGGTTAGGCAAGAGCTTAAAAAATTTGTTTCAACTCCTAACATTGCCCGTTTCCTCTGGCTGTGTGCACCCAGTCTGTTTGTGTAACTCGTCCATTACAGTTAAGAGTTAATCAAGTCAGTGTGGCCTATTTATCAGTCTGTCTGGATTGAACAGTGTTCATCTGGACTCCTTATTTAGGGTAGCTGTCCCTTTCCCACCTCCCCTAGAGCCGGGGTGGCCGAATGGTAGAGCGTTGGACTTCCAATGCTCGGGTCGTGAGTTCGAATCCCCACTGGGGCCAAATATTTGTGCTGGCTTTTTCATCGTTGCCCCGTCTTTGATATCACCCGTATGTGGTGGAAAAGGACGTTAAACGCCCATACACCCACCCACCCACCCGCCTCAGATGACTAGGTTTGTAGTCTTAATAAAAGCAGTTGTCGTCAGCAGGTTCGTTTTGGTGCCGCCACCAACTCACGCTCCCTACCTCATTCTACACTATAGTACAGTTTGATATGTTCTCTTCTCCTTTCTTCTCTTCTTCCTGCCCCCTCCCCCCCCCCCCTTTTTTTCCCACGACTTTAATTTTTCACGGCAATTTCTCCGTCATACATGTACGCAACTTGGTTCAGATAAGCGCGCCTATAAGTTTTTTGACTTGTTGTGCTCTGTTGTAATAATGTTACTGTTTGACGGCGATTTGTACGTGAATAAAATGTTTCAACGAAACAAACTAACTCGCCTTGCAGTGACACAAACCATCTCTGCATGACACAGAATGCCACAAGCCAGGAACCAGCCGCCACCAACACTTAACCGAGCACAGGATACAAACGCCAAGCCAAAGACGGAAGCCGCGTATTGTGATGGAGATTGCGAATTTTCAAATTGACAGGCACCCAGAAAGCCGCTACAGCAAACTGGCCGATGTTGATCTACTCCCACCCCTCAGCCCCTCCTCTGCCATACGGGGTTCAGTTCATGTTTGTCTCTCTTATTATCCCTCCTCTGACTCTCCATCCCGGCAGCGCGATCTCTATTGCCGTTTGACTTCTGCCCAACAAGGCCCGTAAAAATTGGAAGAAAAAAAAATGTAAAAGAGAGAGAAAGAGAGAGAGAGAGAGAGAGAGAGAGAGAGAGAGAGAGAGGTTAGGTATTGGGTGGCGCTGCACCGCGGCGACGCGCTTCCCCCGGGGGAAGCAGCCCGAACTAGTTCCCGAAAGGGACAATAAACTTTTTTTTTTTTAAATAGCCAGGGGACACTGACGCGCGATGTATGAGCAAAGCCTCGGTCGTTGTTTCGAAGAGCGCCTGCAGAATGGGTGGGTTTTTGGAAGTTTAACGTCCTTTTCCACCAAGCACCTGCAGAACGGAGACGTGCGAAGGAGGCAGTGGCCGATGCACACAGCTCGCTCCGACTGTGGCGTCACCACCATCTAGTATCAGTCACAGTTTGGACAATTGACGGAAAAGCGTCATTTATCTCCCGGTGTCCTTTTCCGTGTCTTTGGCAATACAGATTCGAAGCTGCTATGTAATCTGTTAACAATACGTTAAAGATGTACAACTGAACCGAGGATAATCAAACTAGACTCACGTTTCGTGGGAACTACTTTGCGGATATGATCAACTGTTGGCGTAGTGCTTCGGTTTTAAGTTCGGTTCAGGATAGCAGCGTAGCAGTTTGGGCTGCTTACGAGTCAAGCTCGCAGTGCACTGATCGGAGATGGATCGACTTACTTTATGTATCAACTGTGGCAGTGATGAGATAAGAAGCGAAATCGGCGGGTGCAGTTTGTGACCGACGAGCGAACCTACAAGGGCACGGCAGGGACCGTGTGAACCAAACCGACATTAAAACAGTCCCAAAGACGCCACTGTCGGACTAGGGAGATTATTGAGAGCTGGGATAGAGCGCGTATAGGCTTCTCCGAGCGCAAAAATACCCTCAGTTGCAGTGAAGATACGCACACACGCAATCGACAATACTGAGACAGGGTGGGTGGGTGTTTAGGAGTTTAACGTTCTTTTTCACCAAGTATAGGTAATACCAAAGACGGGGCAACGAGAAAAAGGCCAGCACAAATATTTGGCCCCAGCCGGGATTCGAACTCACGACCCGAGCATTGAAAGTCCATCGCTCTGCCATTCGGCTATCCCGGCTCCCCCAATACTGAGACAGAGACAACATAGCATTACTAATGGGTGGCGTACGATACTTTGTTCTGCGGTTTGTCATTTCTAGATTTTTACGCACACGGAATACGTACATTTCTCTCCGTTTTTGATAACAGAGACAGCGTTATATTGCTGATGTAGTGCCCGACTACCATTTCAGTGCACAATACGAGCACTGTGTGTGCATGTGTGAAGTGTTTCGTATCACACTTTTTTTTTTTTTTTTTTTTTGGTAGGAGTAATTCACTGTGACACAATCCTCTATATGAACCCTCATGATCGCGCCAGCTGTTCAGCTTTGGGCAGAAGCCAAACGGGAAAAGAAACCACGCATCCCGGCAGGTGTTGAGGGGTTGGCCAAAAGGTAAGCGGCTAGCAAACACACGACACAGAGCACCAGTGGCAGAGTGGGCAATGGGAAGAATAGGCAAGGGGGTAACAAGGTCTCCCTGGTTCAAGCCCGCTACATCTGTGGGTAGACCGCGGTAGCTTTGGATGTTGGCTTCAACATACCCAACCCCGGCATGTATCTGTGGCAGTTTTTGTCGCGGACTTTCTATGACCAGCCTTCCGTCTATTGTGGCTGGAGGCTCAGCAAAGTCTCACCAGCAAAGACCGAATATTAACCTTCCAACGCCACTGTATTGTATAGTATGAAAGGGACAGACGGACAGAAAGGCACATATAATTGTGCTTCGAACATGCGACACACAAAAAAGCGAAGCTGATCTTTGAATTGTCCGGCTGTCAGGGATATTATTGTTCGATATATGAATGTGGCAGCAAACGCATATTGCAAAAGTCCACGAGGGTCTGTAGTTTCACACTGCGTATTTGCTCTTTCTTTGAATCTCATATTTCGATCTCGACATTTGCCGTTGTCTCGCTCCCCTATATAGATTTGTATGGCGTCGTAGTCTATAATGGGCAGAGAGGGGGGTGGGGGGGGGGGGAGAGAGAGAGAGAGAGAGAGAGAGAGAGAGAGAGAGAGAGAGAGAGAGAGAATCTTTAACTGCCACTGCCTGAAAAGGGCCAACGGCATACAAAGTAAAACAGGACCGTTTTCAATACATGAGGGTCAAGTACACACACACTGTACTAAACTTATAAGGCTTCACTTCTTGCAGGTGTACGTCTTCTTCTTCTCGATCGCTATGATCACACTGGGAGACAGGTACTTGAAATGAATCTGGTGGTCTTCTGGAGTTCTTCCACCGGCCCGTACAGCTTCTGTTGCAGGGGGACTGGTTGTGGCCATGTCGCTTCCCTCAGGTTCTGGAGGTTCCTGCAGTCTTGTAGGATGTGTTCTGTATTCTGCATTGCCTCTCCACAGAAGCACATCGGGGACGGCACAAGGCGCATCTTACTGTGCAGATGGTGTCTCAGCCTGTTGTGTCCAGTTCTGAGGCGGAAGATGATCACCTGGTCTGTCTGGTCTTGTCAGCTGATGGTAGCTGTCATGGGCATCAGGGGGTCTGAACAAAGACTTGATAATGGTCTTCATTTCTGTGAAGCTGACTGCGTTTTCTTCTTGCTGGTCTTTTGCACCTATTTTTGCCATTCTGTCTGCCTCCTCATTTCCTTGTATGCCACAATGTGAGGGAATCCATTGCAGGACAGTCTTGAGGCACTTGATGTGTTGCAGTGCTTCCCGGAGACATGGCAGTTTGTAGTTGATGGTCGCTTGCAGTACAGACAGGGCATCTGTCAAGAACACTACTTGGGAGTCTGGCTGTGCTCTGCTGCTGATGATGTTTGCCGCATGGACCAGCGCTTCAACTTCGGCTCTATAATTCGTACAGTAGAGACCTGTTGGTACTGCTTCTGCTTCCCGCCTTCCGTCTGGGTATTGGATGTACATTCCAGCTCCTCCCTTCCATACTGCTTCTGTGGCCGACCCATCTGTGTATACCCGTATCCATTCTTCTTGGGGGTATTTTTCTTCCAGCATGGCTAGCGTCAGGTCTTTTTTGCTCACTTCACTTTGTGCGTCTTTCGTTGTGATATGAGGAACTGTGGTGCAGATGGTGATGTTTTCCATTCTTTCTTCCCAGGGTGGAGGATCATGGGGGGGGGGGGGGTGTCTGGACTTTAGCCGGTAGTTTTGCTTGGTAGTTCCTCTGTAGCGCCTGTGTTTCTCGTACAAAGCTTGTTCTCTTCAGCCTCCCTGAGGACAGCTGTTTCTGTCTGGCACTCATCAGGTGATCTTCTGTGCATTTGTATTTGGTGGCTTGTATCAATGCTTTGCATTCTCTCCTCTTTTTCAGTCCTCCATTTTCTCAATGGGTGTTGTTCTTAAGGCACCCGTTATGATTCTGAGAGCTTGGTTTTGTATTTTGTCCAGGGTCTGTTGGTGTGTCTTGGCTGCTGTCATCCAGGAGCTTGATCCATATTCTAGGTGTGGTCTTACTGTCCCTTGATATACGGTCTTGAGGATCTTTTCGTTAGCACCTGCAGGTGTACGTGAAAGCGATAAAAAAAGAAGAAGCCATAAATAGCTCCTGGCCGAAGGCATACGTGTAAATAAACGTATAGTACTTGGGAAAGTAGTTGTAATAATAGTAGTAGTAGTAGCATCTAACTCAAACCATCCGCTCTCCTCCACAAAAAAGCACGAGAGAGAGAGAGAGAGAGAGAGAGAGAGAGAGAGAGAGAGAATGAATGAACTTTATCTTACAAGAACATAAGTGTTAAGCACAAGTGCTTATCTTACAACTTGTACTTGCTACAGAAAACAAAAACAGGAAAAAAAGAAAAGAAAGAAGTACTACAATCATGATCCAAACTACAAAAATGAAAGAAAACCAAACAAAACAAGTATACAGAAAGAAAACAAACAAACAAACAGACAAACAGACAGACAAGAAAAGCCAAAAACAAACAAATAAAATACAACGGAGCATATCAAGGTGGTGGTGGTGTTTGTGAGTTTAACGTCCTTTTCCACCATGTACGGGTGACATCAAAGACAGAGAGAGAGAGAGAGAGGTTAACACCACCCTGTGCACACGGATACTCCTTTTTTAACCTCACGCACACACACACACACAAATGTCTGTATCTTACGGCGCACTCCTATCTGTCACATCTGTCAAATCTATCTCTTTCAGAGATACGCATCATAGATCCGACATTTTAAACTACTTTAGCCCGAAGGCTATGTCACAGTACACAAATATCGTCAACACAGGTCTTACACCACAGTCCCCACTATCCCCTCCGTCTATCCGCTAAAAACAGTAACTGTCTAGTTTTTAAAGGGGCTAATGCTAATGCCACCATTTTTGTGCTAACAGATCGTTCTGACCTGGGTTTTTTTGTGATTCTAACATCACACCACTTAGACACACTGAACTGTGACAGCGTCTGCAATGCTGACACTGAGCCAAAAGAAGCGTACCCGGTGACGCGACACTGAGCGCTCCAGTAGTGTGTTTTGTTGTTGTTGTTTTTAAAACAAATAATTGTACTGATGCCCGTCCAATGGCCCATCTAAATTGCCGTCAAGGGGAAAATAAAATATATTGAATTGAACTGAATTGAATTCTATAACAGCAACAGTTAACAACAGCATCAACAACAACAACAACAGGGGTGAGCGGTGGTCTAATAGGTAGCGCGTCGGATTTAGCCGCTACGCTACTAAACGGCCGTCACCAATATCACGGCGATGAAGCGTCGAGCTTGTGATATGTGATACCGGTTTTTCCTGGCTACCGGGCTGCTCATCGGGGGTTTCTCTCCGGGTTATCCGGTCCCCCCCCCCCCCCCCCAGCAAAATTGTAGAGAAAAAAAAGGATAGGTATTGGGTGGTCCTGCACCGCGGCGATGCGCTTCCCCCGGGGGAAACAGCCCGAATTTCCCGAAAGGGATAATAAAGTAGTAAAAAAACAACAACAACAACAAAAACACGCTGGATGCAATCGACTTAAGCAACAGAAGCCAAACATTCTTAACCACAAGACTCAGCAGCTCCCTTTTCCCATCTCCTATTGTTGTTTGCACAACCTAACTTTAACTTCATCAGCTCAATAACTGACCCGTATACTCGGGCTATTGATTACCACAGCAAACTCTTTGAAGTTGTGTACCGACTACAAAGGCTCTGTGCGGCACAGTGAATGTTAACTCGTGAGCGCGTGGAATTGTGGGCGAAAGCTTTTCAGTTTCACTGAAAGCTCTGTAGAAAATGTATTCATCAGATTATGCGAAGCGATGTTTTTGTCTAGAAGATTGAGTAATTTTTTTTTCTCTCACCGTGTTGATGAAGAGTGTTTGGCATGAAAGAAACTGCAAATGCAACGTACGCAACTCTACGAATAGAACGATATTATTTAAATTTATTTTGTTTATTTAATACTTTGCCGATTAAATTGGTGTTTACATTTAATTTCGAGGCTGAACGGTTAGTTCGGTGTGTGGTGCTTGTTTGCTGCGTCTGTGAGTATAAGCCCATTACGTGTCACAGTTGTGTGTGTGTGTGTGTGTGTGTGTGTGTGTGTGTGTGTGTGTGTGTGTGTGTGTGTGTGTGTGTGTGTGTGTGTGTGCGTGCGTGCGTGCGTGTGTGTGAGAGAGAGCGAGAGAGATAGAGAGAGAGAGAGAGAGACACACACACACACACACACACACACACACACACACACACACACACACACACACACAAACAGAGAGAGAGACAGACAGAGACCAACCGACAGACAGACAGACATTGTTGTGGTGTATTCTCACCTTCGTCGTTTCTTTATCAACACCTCTGAAATGAAATTACGGATCACTCGCGTCCGTTTCATCCGCAATTATTATTTTCTCAACAAACAAGAAATAAGGGTTAATTCTCACTACAAGTAATGTGTCATTTCTGCCCTACAACAGAAATGTCGTATTCACAGTACTCACTGGGGAAAACTGGTGTCCCATCTGTCACTGACTCTCACGTCAGCAACCTACTCAATAAGTTCCCAATCAAACGGGCCCAGGTATCCAGGCAGGCTATATGCCGCGTTGATCACCACACGTACACACACACACTCCAGATGTCACGTGGCACCACTTCCCCTCTCTCACTGTCCTACTCTTTCTACATAATCCGTCTTCCCTGACGCCGCTTGCCTCCAAGACTCGGAGACTCTTCTCCAACAATAACCGCCAATTACCGATCAATCACCGCCAAGGTCGCACTACGCCGCGGACCAATCAACGCCAAGCTTCCATGGCCTCTTACTCTCGAAGCCCGGTTCCCTATCGCGCTGCCAGCCCTACACGTTACAGGTTACTGTATGGCTAATGAGCAGTTAGACAAACGAAATGTAACGGCCGGGCGACAGTTTGGACTGAAGTTGTCCAGCTAGATCGCTGGCCTAAAGGGGAAGCAAACACGAGGCAAATTAACTTTCCTTGGTGTACAAACTTGTCGGCGACAATCAAGCGCGCGCGTGTGAAAGCGCCGTGAGTGTTTGCCTCTCTGTCGGAGGTCGGCGAGGATAATGTACTGATTGTGTACAGGAAATGACACCCTTAGTTCTTATACTGGACCCCCCCCCCCCCCAACAACACCCACCTCCTCAGTCCCCCTCCCACCTCCCAAAAGGTCTCCTACCCCGCTTCCGGGGAGTTATGGTGGTTCAACCGGTTGAGCGTCGGACAGTAGATCGAAAGGTGGAAGGTTCGAATCTGGACAGAACCAAAACTATACAAGTGTTGTTTTTTTTTGTCCAGTGTCCAAGAGCTTCATATCTGCGTCGGACACTGATCATAGACCTGATCCATTCTCGGAATATCTGATTACTTTGTGTACCACAGTGAACAGAATTCAGGACAAAGATTTGTCCTAAACTTTTACGGTCAGCCAGGACATTAAAAATATGTCCTATTATAGTTCCCACGTATATGAAAAGCCTTGTTCCCGGTTCAAGACGGACATAATTAATTTTATGTCCTATCGTTTCTGCACCACAGTGGGCAATACTCAGGACAAAATTAATGTCCTATACCTTTACTGTCAGCCAGGACATATGTCCTGTTACACTTCCCACGTAGATGAAAGCCTTGTTCCCAGTTCAAGACGGACATGATTATGTCCTATCATTTCTGCACCACAGTGGACAATATTCGGGAAAATTGTCCTATTCTTTATCGGCAAGCCTGGCAGCCAAGGCATAGGTCCTATTATAGTTCCCACGCATATGAAAAGCCTTGTTCCCGGTACAAGGCGGACATTATGTCCTATCATTTCTGAGTCACAGTGGACTTCTTCTGCTTCGTCGATCACGAGATGAAGATGCCAGTCGCCCGCACGAATGCAGCCGTCATCCGGCCCTCTAGGTTACCATAGAGACTGGCCCTGAGTGGTACTGGTTCTGGCCATGTTTCTTGTCTGGGAGCACCGTGCAGTCGGCAGTGCTGCAAGCAGGTGTTCAGTATTCATGATGCCTACATAGCATGGGCACATCTCACACTCGAAAATCCTGAAATTACTGTGCATGTGGGAATGCAGTCTGTTGTGTCAAGTCCTCGGTCTGAACAGGATGACCGGGTCTGGTTTGCTTAGCTACCATACTGGACAATTTTCAGGCCAAAAATTTATACCCTATACTGTTACGGCCAGCCAGGGCACGTGCCTTGTCATAGTTCTGGCTCTGTAACAGTTATTATCAAATGTCGGACACAAACATGAATGGCATCTCCTGCCACAGACAACCACCATGCAACAAAACACACACTGTCAAATATAAACACCACGAGATTCAGTTGTAGGAACGCTAGAAAA
This sequence comes from Batillaria attramentaria, assembly GCA_018292915.2. Classification (NCBI taxonomy): domain Eukaryota; kingdom Metazoa; phylum Mollusca; class Gastropoda; family Batillariidae; genus Batillaria; species Batillaria attramentaria. The sequence continues at coordinate 578,230 of JACVVK020000444.1, forward strand.
ACATTCGTCCGCACTGTAATCGACTTTCAAATGGTTAACCAACAGAGGCGAAACTCGAGGTTTGCTGACAAGTTGTTGTCAACGAATCCAATTGTGCGCGTTGACTGAACAAGTCTGTCCCAACACGGGTTAGATCGGTGGAAGGTAAATGTCACAAAGGTCTATCCAGTGCAGACACTTTTTGTGGAATAGTTTCGTTGAGTTAGCAGGTGGACGAATAATTAGGATCCCAAACGTTGTGTTACACGGAAAGGCATTCTTCTAGAAGCTCTGTATAGTGTCAAACTAATGTTTCCAATTTTTACTATTAAACAAAGTAACCAGTTTAAAATTCCGACTGTGGGCGATACAATGATTTCTTACATTATGCGGCGACCGCGACAATATATCTATATACATATCTATAAACCACCATTATCACGGTGCCTCCACATTTAACACCCCTCCCCCCCTCCCCTAACTTGTCACCCAGCATTCGATCGTCTGACAACGCCCCCCCCCCCCCTCACACACACACCACCCTTCCCTTTCTGCAGGTGCTCTTCTTACGATTACCGGTCTATTCTCCCTAAACAAGCACCGAGTTCGTAGGTTAGCTCCCTTTTGACCAGCGTTAAGAACCTCCGGGATGGGTTGTCCCTTACAATAGCTGCAGATAATTCTTCCCACAAGTCCATTCACTGTAACCTGGAGGGCACACGCCGCTATCTGTCCCGCGCTCTCTGGGTGTAGCAGTTTGCTCTGTTCACGTCAAAATACTGTCCATGGCTGCTCTGACAAACCTATGATACAATACGTGCATGAATGATCATACTACCTTGGGAGGTTAGACTGGGGCAGCAACGGTATTCATAAGTTTGTACTTTAAACTATGTGAGCTCCTTACCACTGAGAGTTGGAACGGCTGAGCGGGTTTATGACTGGGCAGCATATATCTATGGTTGCAGGTTCGGGTCTACACGAAGTTTTAAACACAACAGACTATAATGGCTGCCAGAAGGAGAAGCTTACACTGGTTTCGACAGGGATTCCTCTGATGTGTTGTCA
>JACVVK020000445.1:0-45000 GCA_018292915.2 Batillaria attramentaria
CCATGGACTATTTATATTTGTCTGTTATTTGAACAATTCGGCGCAGAACACAATTGCATGCTTTTGTGCTTTTCACTTTCCGCCATGCTGTCACTATAGGGGCCAGATCTAGGATGCGCGCTAATGCGGGCAGACAGCTCTTCGTGTCCCGCTATATGTCTCTCTTACGAGGGCAGGAGTGACGCGTCTTTCTGATTCCAAGGTCTTTGCATAATGTGTGTGTGTGTGTGTGTGTGTGTGTGTGTGTGTGTGTGTGTGTGTGTGTGTGTAGGGGGAGGGGGGGGGGTGCGTGCGTGCGCGCGCAAGCGCGCGTCTAAGGCGAGAGAGAGAGAGAGAGGGTCTCTTCTCCGATACCAGTAAGCAATCGTCTGTCAGTCAGGTCTGCGGGAAGTGACTCTGTCAAAGGGGAACGACTTTATTACAAGAATTCATTCACCCATGTAGAACCTCGCATACGCCAACAAGTTGTGACGTCAACCAGCTAGGCGAGCTCACACGACCTCATGTGTTTGGGTTTTTGCAAGTGCATAGAGGCACGATAAGGGTTTTCAGTACTTTCTTTATGTTAGCATGCTTGATGTCAGAGAGCTTGCGTTCCGGCGTGTGCGCGCGGGCTGCATACATGACACAACGACTACGACTGTGACTACAGCAGGTCATTGAATGGAAACAACATATTGGGCTGGTGGCCATCTTGTTTTTTTACGTCACTAACGTTTGCGACAAGAAAACTGATGGACGTTTTCTACTCTCCATGGACGTTAGAACTCAAGTCATGTCTTCAGCCGCAGTCTGCTAGTGTTCTGTCCGCTGTCACTACACTGTGGGGTTTCTTGTTAGTGGACGCCAAATTTGCTGATTTTGTTTTCGTTTGTTTTGGTTTGAAAATTTCTTACAGTCGTGCAGTTGACTTGTTGATCTGTAGAGTTACCGGTAATATTTCTTTGTTTATCAGTTCTTCATTTATTGGGATTTTTGTTTTGTGTTTGTTGTTTTTGTGGTTGTTGTTGCTGTCGCTGGCGTGGTTGACGTCGTCGTCGTTGTTGTCGCTCTTATTATTGTGGACGTGGTATTGGTGGTTGTTGTAGTTATGGACTGTGAGATAACTCTCTCTCTCTCTCTCTCTCTCTCTCTCTCTCTCTCTCTCTCATGGTTGACGTCATCCACTAACCGTCTCCTCCATTCTCTGTAACAGTGATCAACTGGATGCCCTGTACCGAGCGCTAGTCAACAACAAACAACACGTCAGGCTGTGGGCGGCAAGCCTACAGCCTGGCCACGCACCCTCATGTCTACAGAATCACGTTCACACGATGACAACTCCCTTGCGCTGCCCCCCGTGCGTTGTACGGGAGGTGGCGGAGGCAGGCGCCATTAAGACAGGAGATGTCCCCGACTACACAACACCAACGGCTCCCCTGCCAGCTGACGGACCGCCCGTCATCACTTTGAGCCACCAGGGACCCGGGCACGAGGAGAAGTATACATATGACTGTGAGGCGTGCGGCCGGGAGGTGGGGAGGATACTGACACAGAGGTTACACGTCGGTAAGTGTGTGTGTGTGTGTGTGTGTGTGTGTGTGTGTGTGTGTGTGTGTGAGAGAGAGAGAGAGAGAGAGAGAGAGAGAGAGAATAATATACCTGTAATTTGTTGTAGGACAAGGGAACACTTCCGCTACGACAACAGCCACAACAACGTCCTCCAGCAGCACCGCTACAACGACCTCAACCGGTAATCAGAATGACTTGTTTTCATTCACCAGTTGAATGTGTAGAGAATAGACAAACAGGGGAGGTAAATCTTGTAGATCTAGTTCAGTGAGAAATTGTTTATTCTTTGGATAAAGGGGTGGGGGGTGGGGGGTGGATAGGGGAGGATACACACGATTTCCTGTAGGTTTGTTGTTGCTGCTTGTGATGGTGAAAGTGTCGGCGTTGTTGTTGCTGCGTTGGTCGTCGTATGTGCTGTGTATGATTTAGATCTAACCAACGCACTGTTTAAAATTTAAGCGCAGTTCTGAGTTTTTACTACGACAACGACAACCGCCACCATCCTTACCACCATCGTCGTCTCCACTACACACCCGCTCGTCGTCCAACCACCACCGCCACCACCACCACCACCATCACTGACGTTTGTCGTTGTACGTTTCAGGTCAAGGCGGCAACCCCAGCAGCAGCAGCACCACGGCCTTACAGTACCGGGACGTCTTCGTCCTGTCGTCGTCGTTGTATAACCTCCACGATGACGAGACAGACGACGCGGGTCACGTGACCAGACGAGCTAGCGGCGCGGTGCGCGGCCTCCGTCAGGCTGGAGTGCCGGTGCGGGTGGTTGGGGTGGGTGATAATGCGGGTGTGGGTGAGGTGGGTAGCATGTCAGGTCCAGATTGTATTATAGCAATATATTGTGGTCGTGTGCAGGGACTGGAACGGAAGGTGGTCGTGTGGATGCCGGGAAGATCACAGTATAGTGATGATTCACGCTGGGGCCGACTCTGGGCCATGTCCCGTACTACATCACAACTTATCTGGGTAAAGTATCCTAATCCTCCATCCCCTGACTCCACACACCACCACACTGACGACAACGCTCACACCGACTCCGATGACGACACACCGGCCACACCCGCGACCACCACCACCGCAACACCACCGACACCAACAACGACCACTACAACAACGACGACAACATAACCGACACTTCTTCCCCCTATCCCCCCTTCCCCTCCTTCTTCTTTCTTCTCTTTCTCCTCCCCCGCCTCCTCCGTTACTACCACCACCACGGACACCGACAACGACTTCTAACGGTCACTTTCTTTACACGGATGTTAATATTACCATTATCCTTTGTTATTTTCCTGTTGGTTTTCCTTCTGTTGAACCCGCCATCGTCGTCGCGTTTCCGTCGTAACGGTTTTTGTCCCTCCGTTGTCGTCGTTGTCGCTCAGTGACACCCCCACGAAAAAAATAATAATTGGTGTTGAAATTTGTTTTCGTTCAACTTTTGCAGTTTTGACTCGCGCAAAACACTTGTAATTGACGTCATTCGGAGACAGGTTAGTGTATGACGTGTTTATAATCGTGACGCCACTTCGCTCTGACGTCACAGAACGTGTACTTGATTTGTTTGTGTTGAACATCTTTTCAAAGATTGCGGTAATACAGATTCTTTGATCTCTCTCTCTCTCTCTCTCTCTCTCTCTCTCTCTCTCTCTCTCTCTCTCTCTGTTCCCCGTCCTCTCCCTTTATTTCTCTAACTCTGCTTTTTGTTTTCTTTCTCTGTCACTCTGATTCCGTCTGTCTGTCTCACTTTAATTGTTTCTCTCACGTGTGTGCGTAGTAACGTGCTGTCGTCACGGTTCTTGTTGTATAGGGGTTGTCAGTGTATCCCTCACCCAGTGTTGTTGAAGTGGCTCTCTCTCTCTCTCTCTCTCTCTCTCTCTCTCTCTCTCTCTCTCTCTCTCTCGCCCCTTCTTCTGTCTCTCTCTTTCTCTCTCCCTCTCTTTCTCTAGATCTGTCTTTCTGCATGTTCCCCCTCCTGTCTGTCTGTCTGTGTCTCTCTCTTTGTGTCTGTCTGTCTGTGTCTCACTCTTTGTGCCTGTTTCTACGTGTGTTTGTGTGTCGATTGTCCGTCGCTGTCACAATTTGTTTTCCCTTTGTGTGTGTCTCTGTAGCTTTCTCTATGTCTCGGTCCATATGACTTTGTCCTCTCTTTTCCTCCCCGTCTGTGTCTCTATACCTCTATCTGTCTATTTTGTCTATATTTGTCTGTCTGTCTGTCTGTCTGTCTGTCTGTCTGTCTGTCTCTCTCTCTCTCTCTCTCTCTCTCTCTCTCTCTCTCTCTCTCTCTCTCTCTCTCTCTCTCTCTCTCTCTCTCTCTCCGCCTGTCTTTGTCTACGTCTGTTTTTTTGTCTGTCTGTTTACTTTGTCTGTCTGCCTTTCTGTCTGTCTATCTGTTTGTCTGTTTTTGATTTTCTCTGACTCTCATACTCTGTCTCTCCTCCCCCCCCCCCCCCGGTCACTCTGTTTATGTCTCTCGCTCGCCCCACCGCCGCCCCCTGTCTGCGTGTTTGTCGCTCTTTTTTTCTTTTCTTTTTTTTTTTTTTTGCTGCCCCAACTCGTTTCCAGCTCCTGTGGTGTTCCTCCCAGGTCATGGGTGGAACCCACGGAGGACTCGGAAGCTGGGACAATTTTTTTTTATTATGCATGATGATAGAGATGAGGATGATAGTAAGATGATGCTATGGAGGTCCATGTGGGCCGCATTCCACGCTTCCTGTCATAAATATACCGGCATTAACCAGGCCCGGGAATTACGGCACCTGCGGTGCCGGCCGTGTAATCATCAACATCATAGGACGTGTCATACTAAGGGAAGCACCCCTAAAGTCGCACCCGCGAAGTGGGTGAAACTCGGCTGTGTGGCAACAGCCTCCCCATTGGGCCCATAGCACACCCGCTCTGGGTAGGAGCCGACCTAAATCCCGCTTGCCTCGGCTGGGACTCAAACCCGGGTCTCCCGGTCCATAGTCTGAAGTGCTAACCACACCACTACGGGGGCCGGTGTTTGTCGCTCTCTTATTTTCTTTGGCTTCGTCTGTCTCTCTCACTGTCTGTCTTTTTCTCAGTCTGTTCCCCCTCGTGTCTGTCTCTCTACATCGGTCTGTCTGTCTCTGTCTTCTTCTTGTTGTTTTGCTTCCTTCGTCTCTCTTACGCTGTCTCCACCCCCTCCCCCCTACCCACCCAACACACACACAGACACTTCCCCCCTCTCTTTGTCCCTATCTTTCTCTCTTCACTTGCCCGCTCTCCTGTTTGTGTCTGTCTGTCATTTACCTTGTCTGTCTCAATCTGTCTATCGGGTTTTTTTCCCCCCTGTCTCTCACGCGTGTGTGTGTAGTATCGGGCTGTCGTCACGGTGGTGGTTGTCGTGTGGGGGTTGTCAGTGTATCCTTCACCCAGTGTTGCTGATGTTGCCGCCCCCCCCCCCCCCCTCCCCCAACGACCCCAGCAGTCCACACGACACCAGTCTCTCCAGTCCCACACATCAGACAGGCCTGTGTCACGTGAGGACAATATTGTGTAGTTACCTGAAGGCCGTTATCTGACAAGTCGTGTTGTGTTTAGGTGTAGCTATGGTGTTTTCTGCCTTCACACTTGTACAGTGCTTGCTACATTGTGAATATGTATCTAGCGGTGTTCATGGATCACGTGACTGGGGCAGTACCAGGCCAGCTGTATGATAAAGACGGGAAGTATTTGTCTGAAGCATAACTGTTGTTTTCCTAATGTACTGTGTAACAAGGCCGTATAAACATTGGTTTTATTTGTCTGATTCATAACTGTTGTTTTCCTGATGTATTGTGTAATCTGACTGTATGAATAATCTCTCTTACCCCCCCCCCCCACCCTCCGGCGGTCGGTCTGTTTGTCTTACATTCTTTGACCTCGTCTGCCTCTTTCAGTTTGTCTACCTTTCTCACTGTCTGTTCCAACTCCTCTTTGTGTGTGTGCGTGTGTGCGCGTGTGCGCGTGTGTGTGTGTGTGTGTGTGTGTGTGTGCGCGCGTGTGTGTGTGTGTGTGTGTGTGTGTGTGTGTGTGTGTCTGTCTGTCTGTCTACGTCTGTGTGTGTGTGTGTGTGTGTGTGTGTGTGTGTGTGTGTGTGTGTGTGTGTGTGTATTTGTCCGTCTGTCTCCTCTCCTTCTCTCTTTGACTCTCTCTGTCTCTGTCTCTCTCTCTCTCTCGCCCTCTCTCTCTCTCTCTCTCTCTCTCTCTGCACCCCCCCCCTCCCCCTTTCTGTCTCTTGGGAAATGCATGGTAGACTCTACATGTGAATACATGTATGTAGATTATGATCAAGGTGAGTTGTTGGAGCTGTAAATTCTGTACTAGATATTCACCTGTATGATGAACACGGGATGTATTTGTCTGATTTTATTACTGTAGTTTTCCTCATGTATTGTGTAAGCTGGCTGTATGTACATCGGTTTAGTTTGTCTAATTCATAACTGTTGTTTTCCTAATGTATTGTGTTATCTGACTGTACGGACAATGGTGTATTGGTCTAATTCATAACTGTTATTTTCCTAGTGTATTGTGTTATCTGACTGTACGGACAATGGTGTATTGGTCTAATTCATAACTGTTGTTTTCTTCACGTACCGTGTAATCTGTCTGTATGAACATTGCTTCAGCTTGTATTTGTCCCTCTTTCTCTGTCTTCCATCCTGCCTGTCTGTGTCTGTATCTTTCTATGTCTGTCTGTCTACCTTTGTCTGTCTGTCTGACTGGTTTTTACTTTCTCTGTGTCTCTTACTCCATCTGCCTCTCTCTCTCTCTCTCTCTCTCTCTCTCTCTCTCTTTGTCTTCTTCCTCTCTATCTCTCTTCCCCCCACCCCCTCCCCCCCATCCCCTTTTCTGTCCGTCTGTCTGTATGTCTCACTTTCTCTGACTTCGTCTGTCTGTCTGTCTGTCTCTCTCTCTCTGTATGTCTGTTTTTCACTTTCACTGTCTTTCATTGTCTGTTCGCTGGTACATTGGCTTATTTGTCTGAATCATAACTGTTGTTTTCCTAATGTATTGTGTAAACTGACTCTATGAACATTGCTTTTATTTGTATAATGTGTCTGTTTTATCTGTCTGAATCATAACTGTTGTTTTCCTCATGTATTGTGTAAACTGACTCTATGAACATTGCTTTTAATTGTATAATGTGTCTCAGTTTTATCTGTCTGATTTATAACTGATGTTTACAGACTGTGTTGTATAAACTGGCTGTATGAACAATGGGTTTGTTTGATTTATAACTGTTGTTTCCAATACATTGTGTAAACTGGCTGTATAAAAAGTGGGCTTGTTTGATTCATAACTGTTGTTTTCCAATACATTTTGTAAGCTAACTATATGAACACCGGTTTTGTTTTAAACTTGTTGTTGTAATTTTATTGTGAGTCACGTACTGTGACTGTGTAATCATCGCTTTTATTTGTCTACTTTATTTTTATAATTGTTGGGTTTTCTTCTAACTGTATAGTGCAAGGGACGTAATCTAGCCATATGAACACCGGTTTTGTTTTCAAACTTGTTTTGGTAATTCCATTGTATCTCACGTACTTTGTGTAAGGATCGCTTTTTTTTTTTTTTGGGGGGGGGGGGGTCTACTTTATAACTGTGGGTTTTACTTTGACTGTGTACGGATCGCTTTTATTTTGTCTACTTCATAACTGTTGGTTTTACTTTGACTGTGTAAGGATCGCTTTTATTTGTCTACTTTATAACTGTTGGTTTTACTTTGACTGTGTACGGATCGCTTTTATTTTGTCTACTTCATAACTGTTGGTTTTACTTTGACTGTGTACGGATCGCTTTTATTTGTCTACTTTATAACTGTTGGTTTTTCTTTGACTGTGTAAGGATCGCTTTTATTTTGTCTACTTCATAACTGTTGGTTTTACTTTGACTGTGTAAGGATCGCTTTTATTTGTCTACTTTATAACTGTTGGTTTTACTTTGACTGTGTAAGGATCGCTTTTATTTGTCTACTTTATAACTGTTGGTTTTACTTTGACTGTGTAAGGATCGCTTTTATTTGTCTACTTTATAACTGTTGGTTTTACTTTGACTGTGTAAGGATCGCTTTTATTTGTCTACTTTATAACTGTTGGTTTTACTTTGACTGTGTAAGGATCGCTTTTATTTGTCTACTTCATAACTGTGGGTTTTACTTTGACTGTGTACGGATCGCTTTTATTTGTCTACTTTATAACTGTGGGTTTTACTTTGACTGTGTACGGATCGCTTTTATTTGTCTACTTTATAACTGTTGGTTTTACTTTGACTGTGTACGGATCGCTTTTATTTGTCTACTTTATAACTGTTGGTTTTTTCTTTGACTGTGTAAGGATCGCTTTTATTTTGTCTACTTCATAACTGTTGGTTTTACTTTGACTGTGTAAGGATCGCTTTTATTTGTCTACTTCATAACTGTTGGTTTTACTTTGACTGTGTAAGGATCGCTTTTATTTGTCTACTTTATAACTGTTGGTTTTACTTTGACTGTGTAAGGATCGCTTTTATTTGTCTACTTCATAACTGTTGGTTTTACTTTGACTGTGTAAGGATCGCTTTTATTTGTCTACTTTATAACTGTTGGTTTTACTTTGACTGTGTAAGGATCGCTTTTATTTGTCTACTTCATAACTGTTGGTTTTACTTTGACTGTGTACGGATCGCTTTTATTTGTCTACTTTATAACTGTGGGTTTTACTTTGACTGTGTACGGATCGCTTTTATTTGTCTACTTTATAACTGTTGGTTTTACTTTGACTGTGTAAGGATCGCTTTTATTTGTCTACTTTATAACTGTTGGTTTTACTTTGACTGTGTACGGATCGCTTTTATTTGTCTACTTTATAACTGTTGGTTTTACTTTGACTGTGTAAGGATCGCTTTTATTTTGTCTACTTCATAACTGTTGGTTTTACTTTGACTGTGTAAGGATCGCTTTTATTTGTCTACTTCATAACTGTTGGTTTTACTTTGACTGTGTAAGGATCGCTTTTATTTGTCTACTTTATAACTGTTGGTTTTACTTTGACTGTGTAAGGATCGCTTTTATTTGTCTACTTTATAACTGTTGGTTTTACTTTGACTGTGTAAGGATCGCTTTTATTTGTCTACTTTATAACTGTTGGTTTTACTTTGACTGTGTACGGATCGCTTTTATTTGTCTACTTTATAACTGTAGGTTTTTCTTTGACTGTGTACGGATCGCTTTTATTTGTCTACTTTATAACTGTTGGTTTTACTTTGACTGTGTAAGGATCGCTTTTATTTTGTCTACTTCATAACTGTTGGTTTTACTTTGACTGTGTAAGGATCGCTTTTATTTGTCTACTTCATAACTGTTGGTTTTACTTTGACTGTGTAAGGATCGCTTTTATTTGTCTACTTTATAACTGTTGGTTTTACTTTGACTGTGTACGGATCGCTTTTATTTGTCTACTTTATAACTGTTGGTTTTACTTTGACTGTGTACGGATCGCTTTTATTTTGTCTACTTCATAACTGTTGGTTTTACTTTGACTGTGTAAGGATCGCTTTTATTTTGTCTACTTCATAACTGTTGGTTTTACTTTGACTGTGTAAGGATCGCTTTTATTTGTCTACTTTATAACTGTTGGTTTTACTTTGACTGTGTAAGGATCGCTTTTATTTGTCTACTTTATAACTGTTGGTTTTTCTTCTAACTGTATAGTGCAAGGGACGTAATCTAGCCATATGAACACCGGTTTTGTTTGTGTAGTTCATAACTACTGTTTTTTTCTAACTGTGTGAACACTGGATTTGTTTGTCTAAATCATCACTGTTGTTTTCTGTTGTAGTGTGTAATCTGGCTATGATGTAAATAGAGTTGTTTTTTTCTGGTCGTGTTCACTGTCATACATGAGTTTCATGGAACACTCTACAGTATGTGTAGTTGGGAAGTTGTCTTTATTGACTGTAATGTCTTTGATTTTTAAAAAAAAATTTCTCAAGTGATTTGAATTTGAGTTTGGCATACTTAGTACAAATATTGCGTGTATATGCCCCTTCTACCCCCCCCCCCTCCCTCCCTGAAAGTAGTTTTTTGTAGTATATAATGTTCTTCATTTTTTCCTCTAACAATTTGTTTTGGATGTTTTTGACAGAATACAAGCATGTAGATAATGTTCATAATGATCTTACCGAAACTAATATTGGTATGTGTGTCCAAGAGCCAATATCGGTATTCATTCTTTGTATGTCGCGTGAAAACCAACATAGAACGTTTCTGTTGTTAGACTGATTTCCTCTCTAAACAGAACTTCTTTTGCGAGACTGTAGTTTCTTCTGTAAACAGAAGTTCTGCTGTGAAACAATGACTTCTTCTGTAAATAAAAGTTTTGCTTGTACAAGTCTGTGTTTGTAGTTTGCTTCTGTACATGTGTGTGTGTGTGTGTGTGTGTGTGTGTGTGTGTGTGTGTCTGTGTCTGTGTGTGTGTCTGTGTCTGTGCGTACGTGCGCGATCATGATCAATAATCCATGCACAGCATTCAGACAAGATTCTTCTACAGATTTCAACTTTTTAAACATTTTGACACGCAAAATTAAATGAACTTGCAGATTTTTTTATGTCTCAACTAAAACCGCAAGACCCACCCACATAGAAAACACAGACAAAGATTACAGTGACAGCACGATGTATAAACACAAACTTCACATTCACGTCTTGGTTCATTAGTGTGTGATTACTGTACGTAGCTAAATGTTCCTTCGTCTCTGACACATCAATCTAGAGTTCACATGAGTCAATCTACGTCATTCCATCTGGATGGAACATAACTAAGCACTTCGCCACAATGTGCGCATGCTCCAGTGACTAGCTATTTACCGAAAAATACATGACTGCTGGCGACAAAGGGAAATGTATTACGGAGGGAACATCACACAGTCTTGGTCTGCGCTCATAGTTAGTTAAAGGCACATTTCTTAACTACTCCAAGCTCACAGTTAGTTAAAGGCACATTTGTTAACTACTCCAAGCTCACAGTTAGTTAAAGGGACACGTGTTAACTACTCCAAGTTCACAGTTAGTTAAAGGGACACGTGTTAACTACTCCAACCTCACAGTTAGTTAAAGGGAAATGTGTTAACTACTCCAAGTACACATTTCCAAGCTCACAGTTAGTTAAAGGGACACGTGTTAACTACTCCAACCTCACAGTTAAAGGGACACGTGTTAATTACTCCATGCTCACAGTTAGTTAAAGGGACACGTGTTAACTACTCCAAGCTCACAGTTAGTTAAAGGGACACGTGTTAACTACTCCAAGCTCACAGTTAGTTAAAGGGACACGTGTTAATTACTCCATGCTCGCAGTTAGTTAAAGGGACACGTGTTAACTACTCCAAGCTCACAGTTAGTTAAAGGGACACGTGTTAACTACTCCAAGCTCACAGTTAGTTAAAGGGACACGTGTTAACTACTCCAACCTCACAGTTAGTTAAAGGGACACGTGTTAACTACTCCAACCTCACAGTTAGTTAAAGGGACACGTGTTAACTACTCCAACCTCACAGTTAGTTAAAGGGACACGTGTTAACTACTCCAACCTCACAGTTAGTTAAAGGGACGCGTGTTAACTGCTCCAACCTCACGGTTAGTTAAAGGAACACGTGTTAATTACTCCAAGCTCACAGTTAGTCAAAGGGACACGTGTTAACTACTTTAAGCTCACAGTTATAGTTAAAGGGACACGTGTTAACTACTCCAACCTCACAGTGAGTTAAAGGGACACATGTCAACTACTCCAACCTCACAATTAGTTAAAGGGACGCGTGTTAACTACTCCAACCTCACAGTTAGTTAAAGGGACACGTGTTAACTACTCCAAGCTCACAGTTAGTTAAAGGGACACGTGTTAACTACTCCAACCTCACGGTTAGTTAAAGGGACGCGTGTTAACTACTCCAACCTCACGGTTAGTTAAAGGGACACGTGTTAACTACTCCAACCTCACAGTTAGTTAAAGGGACACGTGTTAACTACTCCAACCTCACAGTTAGTTAAAGGAACACGTGTTAATTACTCCAAGCTCACAGTTAGTTAAAGGGACACGTGTTAACTACTTTAAGGTCACAGTTAGTTAAAGGGACACGTGTTAACTACTCCAACCTCACAGTGAGTTAAAGGGACACATGTCAACTACTCCAACCTCACAATTAGTTAAAGGGACACGTGTTAACTACTCCAACCTCACAGTTAGTTAAAGGGACACGTGTTAACTACTCCAAGCTCACAGTTAGTTAAAGGGACACGTGTTAACTACTCCAACCTCACGGTTAGTTAAAGGGACGCGTGTTAACTACTCCAACCTCACGGTTAGTTAAAGGAACACGTGTTAATTACTCCAAGCTCACAGTTAGTCAAAGGGACACGTGTTAACTACTTTAAGCTCACAGTTATAGTTAAAGGGACACGTGTTAACTACTCCAACCTCACAGTGAGTTAAAGGGACACATGTCAACTACTCCAACCTCACAATTAGTTAAAGGGACGCGTGTTAACTACTCCAATCCCACAGTTAGTTAAAGGGACACGTGTTTACTACTCCAAGCTCACAGTTAGTAAAAGGGACACATGTTAACTACTCCAACTTCACAGTTAGTTAAAGGGGCACGTGTTAACTACTCCAACCTCACAGTTAGTAAAAGGGACACGTGTTTACTACTCCAAGCTCACAGTTAGTAAAAGGGACACGTGTTTACTACTCCAAGCTCACAGTTAGTTAAAGGGGCACGTGTTAACTACTCCAACCTCACAGTTAGTAAAAGGGACACGTGTTTACTACTCCAAGCTCACAGTTAGTTAAAGGGGCACGTGTTAACTACTCCAACCTCACAGTTAGTAAAAGGGACACGTGTTTACTACTCCAAGCTCACAGTTAGTAAAAGGGACACATGTTAACTACTCCAACTTCACAGATAGTTAAAGGGATACGTGTAACTATTCCAAGATCACACTTAGCTAAAGGGACACATGTTTATTGATCCAGTACCGGTACCGGTATGTGAATGCGAGGCACTATAATAATCTGTTGATTCCTGTAGTGAGTTGTTTATGCCTGTACAAACATCAGGCGGAAATTAAACCGACAGAGGGCCAATTGCATGGAAAAACGTCTACCGTGATGTCGGTAAACTGCTACCGCTCCGGTAGCTACCGGCGGGTAATTTTGTTATCAAGTTTGGATTGCATGAGTCGTTTTCGGAGCGGCGTTAGCTACCGGCACCGTACTATTAATAGACAGGATTTTCCCGGAAACGTGTACAGTCCCATCGCAAAAACATCGTGGACACTACCGGGCCACTTTGCCACGACATTGACCAGCATCAGATCTGCGTCACACACCACCTGCAAAATGAAAATAATTGCTTACTTCAGTTTCCGTGACTACTAAAAAAGAAATCTACACCTGGGAGCGTAGTTTGCAAAACGCAGAGTGAAATCGTTACAACTTGAGCCGTAAAATCAGTGTTCCACCCGTAGTGTGTGTGTGTGTGTGTGTGTGTGTGTGTGTGTGTGTGTGTGTGTGTGTGTGTGTGTGTGTGTGTGTGGCTGTGTGTGTGTGTGTGTGTGTGTGTGTGTGTGTGTGTGTGTGTGTGTGTGGCTCTGTGTGTGGCTCTGTGTGTGTGTGTGTGTGTGTGTGTGGCTGTGTGTGTGTGTGTGTGTGTGTGTCTCTCTCTCTCTCTCACACACACAGTGACACACACACACACACACACACACACACACACACACACACACACACACACACACACACAGAGAGTCACTGGGTTTCTCGCTTTCTTTCATTACTTTATAGAAATAATCTCGGAATAAGGAATGATTATAAATAAATAGTCTGTACTTGCTTGCACATTGATTGAATGATTGATAATTCTTTCTGTTCACAAACTCATGCTCGTTTGTGGTGGGTGCTTGGATCCGCACGTGTGTACCATCTATACACCCGATCACTCCAGGAAATTCCCTCATCTGGAAGAATTTCTGTTTGATGCGATCTGCCTCCCTTTGTTTTGGAAATGTTATCCACTGTGGTACCCATGCAAGAAGGCTTCGGTAACTCTGTGTATTTTTCGGCATGCTGTCGAACGGTGAACGCCAACCAACTAGCCGCACATGTCTTCAAAGCATCCGGACGCGTAAAATCGGAGCGTTCACAGTACCTGTAATGCTGGCGGCAAGGCGCCTTTCCGATTGGGGTGTTCTATGTCATCTTTCAGCTCATCTGTCATTTGCAGTATGTCCACTCGTCGAAATCTGAACTTAGAAAACAGTTCGACGTCATCATGTCTATCCAGCGGATGCAATCGGTCCCGGAAAATGCGGTTTCTTCGTATTTGTCGCCTGCGGTGATTTGCAATAACTATGTGCACGGCCATATTTACCAGCTTCACGATAAGAGTTACGGGGGCTGAGAGGTGCCTGTAAATTTACCGGAGGATAAGGGCCTCTGGTAAGCCTACCGCCGACTCATGCAACCCAAGTTATCGGGATTTCCCCAGATTTACCGGCGGATAGGCTTACCGGCAGCCCATGCAATTGGCCCAGAGACTTGTGTCAGAATGGTAGAGGTTGTACATTATTCCACCAAACACACAAAATAAACTGACAGACTTGTGTCAGAATGGTAGAGGTTGTACATTATTCCATCACACACACAAAATAAACCAACAGACACTTGTGTCAGAATGGTAGAGGTTGTACTTTATTTCATCGCACACAAAAATGAGACAAACAGTGTGTCGGTAACTCTAATTAAAATTTGGGTTCTTACATGATTGTGTACGGTGTAAACGAAATCATTGACAATCGCAGGACATGCGTATATTTGTAACAAATGGAGATATGGGGTTGGGGGGAGGTGGCGGTGTGTGGGAGATGGGGGGTGGGGGGAACATTACTGGGTATAAGAGGTTGAGTCGTGAAAGATTGAAGGTGTCTGAAAGGTGAAAATTAATGTAGGTTAAAGTGATGTCGTAACAATCATGTAGGTGTTGAATTCATTCACTGGACTATAATACACACACACACACACACACACACACACACACACACACACACACACACACACACACACACACACACACACACACTCGCTTGTTTGTGTAGGAGATAAATCTTGGTCGTGGGAATAAAAAGGAAGATTAACACCTTCTATACAAATCGTGACCCCAAGTGTTTAGGGACCTTATGCATGGACGGAGACTAAACACGTAAGCCAGGGACTAGCTTGACCAAGCTGTGACGTAAATACTAGCACGGGGTGCATACGCGGAGAACAAGGCCGAAGTCTGAGACTATTTTTGGGAAACCAACACTGATGATAGTCTCTACGTGATAAGTCTGAGGCTGTTTCAGGGACTAGATGACAATACACGCTGATGATAGTCTCCACTTGATCAGTCTGAGACTATTTCAAAGACCGAACGTACAGAGTCTGAGACTTTGTCAAGGACTAAACGACAATACACGCTGATGACAGTCACCACGTACATAGTCTGAGACTATTTCAAGGACTGAACGACAAAACACGCTGATGATAGTCCCCACGTACAAAGTCTGAGACTATTTCAAGGACTGAACGACAAAACACGCTGATGATAGTCCCCACGTACAAAGTCTGAGACTATTTCAAGGACTGAACGACAATACACGATGATGATAGTCCCCACGTGGTAAGTCAGAGACTAATTCAAGCACTAAGCGACAGTACACGCTGAAAGCACTCGAGCATTCTGCCACGCTGGTCCTTTAGTCTGGAATTCTCTCCCTCATTCTCTCCGCCTGTCACCCTCTCTTGAAACTGTTGTGCTTATGTGCACGTGCATGACCTGACACTGTCGTCTGTTACATCAGGGCGCATCCTCCGAACAAGACTTCCCCGAAATGCCTTGATGTAAATATTACTCATGACTCAAGTCCGCGATTAAGCCTCTCTCTCTCTCTCTCTCTCTGGGAGCCAGGGTGGCCAAATGGTATAGCGTTGGACTCTCAATGCTCGGGTCGTGAGTTCGAATCCCGCCGGCTGGGGCCAAATATTTGTGCTGGCCTTTTTTCTCGTTTCCCCGTCTTTGATATCACCCTTATGTGGTGGAAAAGGACGTTAAACTCCCAAACACCCACCCACCCACCCACCCTCTCTCTCTCTCTCTCTCCCCGTGCATCACAAATGCACGCTGATCGTAGTCCGAGACTAAAGCTAATTCTCAAGCTCGCCTGGTCTCCTTCCATGCATCGGACCCCTGAATAAAACAACACCGTTGCTAGCTATCAGCTCCGGTACAAACAAAGATCAGTCGACATCATTCATATAGCTCACTGTAATAAAATCACGAATTTGAATATGTTCTCCGTCTGTTTACGTTTATATCAATCATATATCCTTCAGTGAAGTGTCGATAACTGACAATAACACACACCCCTGCCCTCTGTAGCCGGCTTACATCACCACAGCACTGAACATTTGTTACACGTAACAACCACACAACCATCAATAGGACCCAGACTCTGTATCACAAAATGTTGAGGGTGGTCCCGGGACTCTCCTGAATGGGGCGTTCCCCTAGCAACCAGTAGGTGTGCATGCTTCCTTTCCCCTGTAACAGTAACAGTGCCACAGTCACTTCATTACCATCAATATTAGTGATAAGTTATTTTTGCCAGCACATGGAAAGTGAAAAAAACGGATAGGATATACAACAAGAATAACATGGAAAGTATTAAAACAAAGAAACAGACACACAAACAAACACAACAACAAAAAGAATAAAAAGATATCGAGGGTTTAAAAACATGAAAGGCAACACTTGAGAAACAACACGTTACAAAACCTACAATGCGCAACTTCAAAACTGACTTCTCGCGCGCGCGCGCGCGCGCACACACACACACACACACACACACACACACACACACACACACACACACACACACACACACACACACACAATTCTAAATGGGCTGAAGTAGTAGTATTGGTAGTAGTAGTAGTGTTATGGACCGTTAATGTTGTTTTACCTTCATCTCCACCTCCCCCCGTGATTCCAGCTCAAACACACCAAATCTGTCCAGCACGCTTTTACACGTTGAGCTAACGTGGATCCTCAGAGCTGGAACAGAGTCATTAAACTAAAATGTCCCACAAGCATGAAAGAATGACGAGATGTAGGGACATCGCTTAGAAAAATCCACACAATGATGCTGGTTTCTGCTTTACGTTCATGCTCTAAGCTAGCCAGTGTTTGTTTGTTTGTTTCTTTCTTTCTTTGATTGATTTGTGGATTCTCAATGCTCGGGTCGTGAGTTCGAATCCCGCCGGCTGGGGCCAAATATTTGTGCTGGCCTTTTTTTCTCGTTGCCCCGTCTTTGATATCACCCTTATGTGGTGGAAAAGGACGTTAAACTCCCAAACACCCACCCACCCACCCCTCCCGAGGGTTTCATAATATATATAATTTCTTAATCACGCTGTTTGGGGGATTTTAGATACTTTTGCTAATCTTCAAATCCGTAATAAGTTTGCCAGGTATACAGAACTATTGTGGGAAATGCTTTCATCGAATGCGCTTAACCCGTGCTTCAAAAACAGTCACTTGTTTGTGTACATACTTTCATCGAGTGCGCTTAACCCGTGCTTCAAAAACAGTCACTTGTATTTCGAAAAGCTTTCGTCGAATCCGTGATCCAAAAACACTTACTTCTTTGTGGAAAAGCTTTCATGGAATGCGCTTTAAACCCGTGCTTCGAGAACAGTCACTTGTTTCGGCAAATTCAAAGAAAGCTCTCTTGCTCTTACACATTAGAAGCCGCCAAGTTCTGGTCTGTATGCATAAACGGAGAACCAACTCTCTGGTCACTTCGCGCTAATCGAACTTCGTAAGCAGCCCCCCCCCCCCCCCCCCCCCCCCCCCACCCCGGCTATTGGTTCAGGCATCCGACTTCGGATCCTGAGCTGCCGGGTTCGAGTCCCCGGTGGGCAGGATTATGGTTGGATTTTTCCATACCATATCGAGTCAAATCCATGTGCAGACTCGTTTGCGGTGCCTGTCTCGCCTTCGTGTACACACGCACGCACAAATATCATGTGTACACGCTAAAAATCACACGTTAATGTTTCAAAGAAGAGTATGCTGTGGCCGCGCGGTGGCGTGGTAAATAGAAATACTGTCGCACGCACCAGAGTGAATAGCAGGGTGGAGGTTTGCACATAAAGTAGCGCTTAGCGGCAGCAGGCTTTCACTGCTTCGTCCTCCAGCCCTGCGGCGCCATGAGCATCTCAGTAGAGATGGATACGTGCGCCGAGGAGAAGTCTACCATACCATACCATACCATACCATACCATACAAAGCGCATACTCTTATTGCATTGCGTGTGAGTATACATACGTAATCCGTTAGACTCCATGCGAGACGCTGTGTTGACCGTGTCCCCAAACAGACAGTAACGAGGCATCTTGTGACCCACCACGCCACAGCACACCGGGCCTGCAAACGCAATGATGATAATAACTAGAACGGTCAAGGTTTTGTGACTCACGTGTGACCTTGACCTTCATTAGAGGTCAATTAAAGTGGCATTACCAACCATCAACGTGCGAACGGGAAAACGTTCAGCCGCAACGATTTCCGAAACATTCGCCCTGTCCCTGTGACCTTGACCCCTGAGGTCAAGGTCATCCCAAAAGTCTAAAAATCCAATGGCAACGGACGAACAGACAGACACACATACGAAAGAAATATTTTACAGACTAAATTTGCTACACATGTAAGTCCATAATGATAATATTAAGAAGAAGAAGAAGAAGACGTTGTCCTGTCACCAACCCACCCTCCTACAAAATGTCTGATCGTTTCACTCGCTCCATACCCGTATGCATTCCGATCCTCAGTTTGAGTTGCTCCTTTGGTCGGTGTCTGATTCTGAAAGACAGCACCGCCTCCAGCAGAGACAGTGACATCCGGGCAATCTCTCGCGCGTGCAGGTGGCCATTACGCTCGGGAAGGCCGGACACCACCATGTAGGCATCACCGATCGTCTCCACCTGGGGTCACAACATAAAGCACCGTTTTGCCTGAGTTATACAGTCTATGGACGAGCCCCACTGCTATGTACCTCACGAATGAGGTGTCTGCAAGCACTTTTTGTAATTTGTAATCTTGGTTTTACGTTGTTAGGCAACAACACAGTTCTTACCTTGTAAACGTCAAAGTTTTCAATGATGGAGTCGAAGGTCGTGTAGAGGTCATTAAGGAGGTCAACCACCTGCAGTCATAACGCACCTTGTCAATTTCTTTGTATGAAGAATTTAATCAACCAGCGAACAATACCTAGTAACTGACGCAAGGGACATAAATGGTGACGCGCAGTTACTACTCCTGGCACCTGTCTGATACAGATGGGCATCTACAGCTGTTTTAGCCTTCTTGACTAAAGAAACGCTGGAAAAATGTATTGGTTTCCTTGCTGATGTCAGTGGACTGTCAGAATATTGGAGACATGATATTTGGCCGATAGACTTCCAATGCTCCGGTCGTGAGTTCGAATCCCGTCCAACAGACGAGGTTCTTCCTCGTTGCCCGCCCCTGTCTATGATATCACCTTTTTGCGACGGAAAATGACGTCAAACCCAGAATCCAACCGACAAGCCAACTACCGGAAACTACAACTTCTGTCTCTCGGAAGATGACGTAAGAGTCACGTGACCTGCATCGGCGTAGACTCTGCTGACATGGCCGTGAAGCCGCAGATGTCGGAGAAGTAGATGGAGACGCTGTCGTACGATTCAGCCGTCACTGATTCTCCTCTGATCAGCTGCAAAGCCACGGACCTGTACACAAAGTCACGTTAGAGTTCAACTGACGCGTAGACAGATTCTGATTGGCTACTCAGTGCAGCCAGTCACAGTGCACTCAGACAGACAAATCACACGTGTGGGATCGTTGGTCGGAGTATTCAGGGGTTCCCTGCCACGGCTGGCTAGCGCTGACAGATTCTATCGACACCCCGGCCTGCGGCCGCCAAGTGCCAGTTATACCTTTTAAGAAGAAACCGGGCTCTTGTGAGAACGTCCTATCTCTCTTCTTTCTATCTGTATCGATGACAGGGAACCCTCGATTTGCTGAAAAAGTTGCTGTGCCATGACAGAACACAGTAAATCCATGACGTTGTTTTGTGGTAAAGATCATTACGTTAATGTCTTTCTTCTTGAAATCGTACGTGGTGGAAAAGGACGTTAAACCCCCCAAACACCCACCCACCCACTCTTCTTGAAATCACTCCTTTTCCCATCCAATGACGTTATGGACTTATTGTGCTGTGCCATTGCACGGCAGAAAAAATAGTGGAGAATCAGAGGGCGCGTGGGTAGAGGAATGTGGGTTACATGTTAATTCCCAGATAGGGGGGAGCCGGGCTAGCCGAACTGTAGAGTGTTGGACTCTCAATGCTCGGGCTGTGAGTTCGAATCCCGGCTGAGGCCATTGTGTTGGCCATTTTTCTCGCTGCCCCGCCTTTGATATCACCCATACGCGGCGGAAAAGGACGTTAACACCTAAATACCCACCCTGATAGCAGAAAAATAGTTACGTTAGTAGCAGCAACATGACATAAAATGACGCACTAAGATTACGTCACTTGTTTTCGACGTTGTACTATATGGTCGCCAAAATGTCCTGATAAAGGACAGGTCACACACACACACACACACACACACACACACACACACACACACACACACACACACACACACACACACACCATAACCACCAACACCAACAAAACCAGCACCAACAAGGACAAACGTCTGACAGTCGGGTTAAGTCACCTAGGCAGCATATTGTACAGAAGGTCCTCTGCTTTCTTCTTCTGCTGCAGGTAGTCCGCCGTTCGTTCCTCCACAAGCGCTTCCAGGTTGTTGGCGTACTGCTCCATACGGGACAACAAGTTGTCCAGAATATTCCCTTTATCTCCGTCTCTGTAGGACACACACACACACACACACACACACACACACACACACACACAGAGAGAGAGAGAGAGAGAGAGAGAGAGAGACAGAGAGAGAGAGATGCACACACACAAGCACGTACAGAGAGAGAGAGAGAGAGAGGGACAGAGAGAGACAGAGAGACAGAGAGAGAGAGATGCACACACACAAGCACGTACAGAGAGAGAGAGAGAGAGAGAGAGAGAGAGAGAGGGACAGAGAGAGACAGAGAGACAGAGAGAGAGAGATGCACGCACACAAGCACGTACACACACAGACACACACACACACACACCTTGCTTAATATATTATTAATTATACGTATGATTATATGAATTATATGAATATTGATATAGTAGTGTCCGTCGGTGTGATAAGGTATTGATTATTAATGTACAAATATACCTAATTTGAATATGATAATCTATTTAATATCAATTCATGAAATGAATACTAGCATTTTGTATTCCTACGTTACAGTGATCACAGTGAAAAAAGATTCTGGGTGTACCTGTTGAGTTTTCTGATGATGGACTTGAGTTGGGTAAAGTCAGGTCTGTCTGATTGGTCCTCCGCCCAGCAACGCCTGATGACGTCAGCAAGTTCGTCACACGGACAGTCATACTCCTCCAGTGTGGGTCTGAAATACGGCTTGAGGCCGTTCCGAACTTTCCCATAGATCTCTGTAAAACCAACAACGACAACGTCAAAACCCTTTCAAATATCCGCTGAGGCGAGTGTCAAACGGGTGTGTCTTTAGTCCGAATAAATAAACAAATGAGATCAGTGACACCCTTTGGAACACTCTTCCAAAAAAAACAACAAAAAAAAAAACATCAGGCATACCGGCTCAGCCCCCAGCTTAAAAACCTCTGTTAAAACTTAATTAGCTGTTCCATCAGCTTAGCAGCAGTCACAAGCGAATGACAGATCTCTCCCTCTCTCTCTCTGTGTGTGTGTGTGTGTGTGTGTGTGTGTGTGTGTGTGTGTGTGTGTGTGTGTGTGTGTGTGTGTGTGTGTGTGTGTGTGTGTGTGTGTGTGTGTGTGTGTGTGTGTGTGTGTGCGTTCCTGGTGTCTTTTACTTCTTTTAGCTCTCTTTAGTAAGTTTTTAGTTCTTTTACTAGTTTTAGTTTTTAGTTCTTTTATGTTTTTAGTTCTTTTGGCCTTGTACGCGCTTGCAGCGCACTTAGAATAAGCGCTTTATAAGTATCCATTATTATTATTATTATTATTATCACGTGACCCACCTTCTGGTGTGAGATCGAGGTTGTGTAGGTAGAAGACACCATTCCTGTAGACAATTTCCTGACAGATGATGGCAAAACTGTACACGTCACCCTTCTGAGTGCCCTCTGGTGGCCGGCTGTGCATGCGGAGTAACTCTGGAGCTGTCCACAGTTTGTCTGTAACCACGACAACACATATGTGACGACAAACTTTAAAGGTATAAAAGTTTTTCTTTCGAAAACTGCATTCGTCAGCAACAATTAGGAGACAATACAGCATTCGGAAAATGGTCTCACTTCAGAAAACCAGGTAGGGGTGAGGTAGTTGATGATGATGATGATGATGATGATGATCGATTAATTTTACAGGGCGCTGCAAAATCTTTCATGTTTACTGTATGCCCTCGGCGCCTTGCGTTTTATCAACACATACGTTATGATGACGTAACATTAGTGCGCAAACGTACGGTGACGTAACATCAGTACGTAATGCAAAGTAACTTACCACACGCTGTCAACTTACTCTGCCTCTTGTGCTCATATTCTTGCAACTACTTTTCCATTTCCCATGCACATTGTTTCTTCAATGGTTTCCCATTTAAAACAAATTTCAAAAGCAATTTCAAAGAACAGGTGCTGGAATTCATTTAGCAACCTTAGAAGTATTCCCTTCAAATCAAAAGTGAATGTAATGTAATGTCATGTAATTTGGTGTAATATGCTGAAATGAAATTTGGAGTAACGTAATGTTAAGTAATGTTAATTAGTGTAATGTTATGTAATGTAAATTAGTGTCATGTACTGTGATGTA
Organism: Batillaria attramentaria; assembly: GCA_018292915.2. Lineage (NCBI taxonomy): Eukaryota > Metazoa > Mollusca > Gastropoda > Batillariidae > Batillaria > Batillaria attramentaria. The sequence goes on from JACVVK020000445.1 coordinate 22,611, forward strand.
ACGGAATGTAATGTTATGAAACGCAAATTAGTGTAATGTAATGTAAGTTTTTGTAATATGAATTAGTGTCATGTCATGTAATGTAGTGTAGTGTAATGTTATCTAATGTAAATTAGTGTCATATCATGTAAATTAGTGTTATGTCATGTAATGTAATGTAAGTTTTATGTAATGTAGTGTCATGTGATGTAACGTAATGAATAGTAATGTAATGTTATGTTATGTAGATTAGTGTCATGTCATGTCACGTCATGTCATGCAATGTTATGTAATGTAAATGAGTGTCATGTAATGTCATGTCATGTCATGTCATGTAGTGCAATTATTAGTGTCATATAATGTAATGTAATTTATGTAATTTAATTTAATTTATTGCCATGTAATGTAATGTAATATGGTGTAATTTAGTGTAGTGTAATCTTATGAAATGCTAGTCAGTGTCATGTACTACGGTGTCATACAATATAATGCAATGTAATTTAGTGTAATATAGTGTTATGCAATGTTATGTAATGTAATGTCATTTGGTGTCATGGAATGTCATGCCATGTTATGCCATGTAATGTCATGTCATGCCATGTAATTGTCATGTCATGCCATGTAATGTTATGTAATGTTGTGGAATCTAATGTAATTTGGTGTCATGTAATGTCGTGTCATGTCATGTCATTTAATGTCAGCAATTTAGTGTCATGTAAACTCAACAGTGGTTTCTCTCCGAGTCATCTGGCTTTCCTGCCGCAACACAGCTAAATGTGTGCGGGTGGGTGGCGCTGCACTGCGGCGACGTGCTTCCTTCCAGGGGAAGCAACCTTAATTTCCCCGATAGGGACAATATAGTATAAGAGTACTGGACTCACTGTGGAAATTTCTGTAGGCACTCTCCTCTTCTGACGCCTCTGGGTTGGTCCGGAAGTAATGCAGCCCAAAGTCCGTAATCTTGACAACGAACCGAGAATCCACCACACAGTTGGTTGACTTGAGGTTACCATGGGAACGGATCTCGGTGCCATGGAGATAGGCCATACCCTGAAACATTGAAAAACAGGAACATGATATCAAGACCATTTGAAAGACAAAATAAAAACAGACTAACAATGTAAACGTTGGTATGCATGCACTTACACCCTCTTATTAGATACTGGGAGAAGTTTGTATATATTTTAATCAACTTTCAATAGCAACACACAATCCAAAAAATTCTGTACGATGGGTATATGTCATTAAAAAAAGAAAAAAGAAAGAGATATTGAAAAAAAAAATCCAGACCATTTCATATTTTGACGATTGTGGAACGCACATAACGCAGATTTCTAAGATTCACTGAAGCCACCGGTAAACGCGCATGACGCAAGATTACTAAAATTCACCTAAAAAAAAAAAAATGCGCATGACGCAAGATTACTAAGACTCACTAAAAAACCTACTGTTATACGCGCTTGACGCAAGATTACTAAGACTCAATAAAAAATTAAAAAAAAACAATGTTAAACGGGCATGACGCAAGATTACTAAAATTCACAAAAAAATGTTAAATGCGCTTTACTAAAATTCACTAAAAAAAAAATGTTAAACGCGCATGATGCAAGATTACTAAGATTCGCTAAAAACTAATGTTAAACGAGTATGACGCAAAATCGCTAAGACACATTAGGTATTATACGATACACATTCATGACAGAAAACGCGTAATGCTGCAACTCAGTCCATAGGCGCATGAACCTCGATAGCATTATTATACCATACTCCTGGTCATCCTCATCATAATAAAAATTCCACCAGCTTCCGAGTCCTCAGTAAATTCCACCACTGCTGCTGGCAAAAATAAAATAAAATAAAATAAAATAAAATAAAATAAAATAAAATAAAATAAAATAAAATAAAATATTGTGTGAAAGACGCAGAACGATAGCAAGTATTACCCTGACAATATCCTGCATGATGGAGTAGCGGAACATCCAGTCGAGTTTAATCTGGTCATTCTCCAGAACATCCTGAAACAAGCACATGTATTGTAGTTAGTATGTGGCGCTACACTGCAGCGGCGTGCTTAAACTCAGCGGCGTGAAAACCAGATTTCCGTAAAATACCATAAAACGTACAAAAGTTGAATGACAACAGTGGCAGCACGCACACAAACTGTAAATCTGATTTGTGGTACAGTTTCCAACATCTTTTAAGGAGCCTAAAGGGGTCAGTGCGACCATTGTTATGCTGAAATGTCGTTCTGGGCTGTTTTCGTGATATCCATCATCACACCACTTAGACACCTGGACAGTGACAGCGTCTGTAATGCTGGCACGGAGCCAGCAGAAGCTTACTCGATGACACGGCGACCCTACTGACCGCTCTAGTAGTGTAACAACAGTCGCAGAATTTGAATCTACTATATATGTTCACTCCCTCATTCTCTCCGCCATGCAGTCACCCTAACTTGAAATTTTCAAGAAAAAAATCTTAAAACTCATCTGTTTTCAGCCCCTGTACACCATTTAAGTGTTTGCATCATGTACTCGGTATGTGCGTATCGTTGTGTCTACGCCCTGACCTTGTGGCTCTGTATATATTTGTATATAGTTCCTTTTCACCTGTTATTTTATTTTTATCTTTAATCGCTTAGAACTATCAGTTATCAATAGGTCACAGCGCTACATTATTATTGTCATAATGATGATGATGATTACTATTATTACTATTGTTATTACTATTATTTACTATTATTATTACTGTTATTACTATCATTATTACTATTATCACTACTACTGTCATTACTATCATTACTATTATTATTACTATTATTACCATTATTTACTATTATTATTACTATTTTTACCATTATTTATTATTATTATTACTATCATTACCATTATTTACTATTAATATTACTATTATTACTATTATTACCATTATTTATTCCTATTATTATTACTATTATTACCATTATTTACTATTATTATTACTATTATTACCATTATTTACTATTATTATTACTATTATTACCATTATTTATTATTATTATTATTACTATTATTACCATTATTTACTATTGATATTACTATTTTTACTATTATTTACTATTATTATTATTACTATTGTTACCATTATTTACTATTAATATTACTATTATTACTATTATTACCATTATTTACCTATTATCATTACTATTATTACCATTATTTACTATAATTATTACTATTATTACCATTATTTACCTATTATTATTATTACTATTATTACCATTATTTACTATTAATATTACTATTATTACTATTATTACCATTATTTACCTATTATTATTACTATTATTACCATTATTTACTATTGATATTACTATTTTTACTATTATTTACTATTATTATTATTACTATTGTTACCATTATTTACTATTAATATTACTATTATTACTATTATTACCATTATTTACCTATTATTATTATTACTATTATTACCATTATTTACTATTGATATTACTATTTTTACTATTATTTACTATTATTATTATTACTATTGTTACCATTATTTACTATTAATATTACTATTATTACTATTATTACCATTATTTACCTATTATTATTATTACTATTATTACCATTATTTACTATTGATATTACTATTTTTACTATTATTTACTATTATTATTATTACTATTGTTACCATTATTTACTATTAATATTACTATTATTACTATTATTACCATTATTTACCTATTATTATTATTACTATTATTACCATTATTTACTATTGATATTACTATTTTTACTATTATTTACTATTATTATTATTACTATTGTTACCATTATTTACTATTAATATTACTATTATTACTATTATTACCATTATTTACCTATTATTATTATTACTATTATTACCATTATTTACTATTGATATTACTATTTTTACTATTATTTACTATTATTATTATTACTATTGTTACCATTATTTACTATTAATATTACTATTATTACTATTATTACCATTATTTACCTATTATTATTATTACTATTATTACCATTATTTACTATTGATATTACTATTTTTACTATTATTTACTATTATTATTATTACTATTGTTACCATTATTTACTATTAATATTACTATTATTACTATTATTACCATTATTTACCTATTATTATTATTACTATTATTACCATTATTTACTATTGATATTACTATTTTTACTATTATTTACTATTATTATTATTACTATTGTTACCATTATTTACTATTAATATTACTATTATTACTATTATTACCATTATTTATTATTATTATTATTACTATTATTACCATTATTTACTATTATTATTACTATTTTTACCATTATTTATTATTATTATTATTACTATTATTACCATTATTTACTATTATTATTACTATTATTACTATTATTACCATTATTTATTATTATTATTATTACTATTATTACCATTATTTACTATTATTATTACTATTTTTACTATTATTTACTATTATTATTATTATTATTATTTCTATTACTTACTATTACTTACCATTATTATTACTATTATTATCATCAAATAGTAAATAATTGTTGATTAATGGCTGTTATAATTATGCGCAATTTTCCAAGAAGTACTGGGCTCAATGCGCTTAGCAGGAGAAATGTTTATATACGTACACACTAAAGCATGTACACTAAACAGGTAGTTAAGGACTCTACGGCGACAAAAAGAAACTTCACAAGCATAACTCGAAGCCAGGCCAAGGGTGGGGTGGGTGTTTGGGGGTTTAACGTCCTTTTCCACCACATAGGGTGATATCAAAGACGGGGCAACGATGAAAAAGCCAGCACAAATATTTGGCTCCAGCGGGGATCGAACTCACGACCCGAGCATTAGAAGTCCAACGCTCTGTCATTCGACCACCCCGGCGAGGCCAGGCCAAAGTACAGTAGTCGGTTTTCAGAAGGGATTTAAAGGATGTGGCCGCTGAGGTAGTGGATGAGGCACTAGAGACTGACTGACTAAAACATTTCTGAAAGTTCCTCACCAGAATCTCAAGACAATTAGACGAGCGCGCGTTTAGCTTCACTGCCCCGTCATCCTGGAACGCACTACCTGCCGGTCTGGGAGACTTCAGGGACAGCTGCTGTGTGTGTGTGTGTGTGTGCGTGTGTGTGTGTGTGTGTGCGTGTGTGTGTGTGTGTGTGTGTGTGTGTGTGTGTGTGTGTGTGTGTGTGTGTGTGTGTGTGATATTTGTTGGTATGAGTCCGATTTTTTTTTTTTTTTTTTTTGAGAATTTGCGCCGTACAAGTACGAATTATTATTATTATTATTATTATCATTATTATTATTCAGGTCGGGGGGTTGAAAGGCGAAAGGTCTTTGGCGAAAGACATTCAGGGGAGACAAAGATTCTTTCAGCTTCACCAGAGCAGAGTGCACGGGGTGGTTTACACACAGACCGGCATGAAGAGGGTTAATTTGGCAGTAATATTGACAAAAGTCAACTTAAAACCATTTTGTGAGAACAGGTGACAAGGAACCTCTTTCAGGAGAAGCAGAAATGTGTTTGTGTACGTGTACATAGTTCTACCTGCAAGCTGCCTTTAGGGCAGTACTCGGTGAGAAGACACTGGTTGGGGTAGTCAATACACGCTCCAACAAACCGCACAATATGGTCGTTCTGCAGGTCCTTCATCTGACAACAAATGATACAGTTTACAAGTGAGAAAATGGAACAGATCTCCCTCTTTCTCTTTCTCTCTCTCTCTCTCTCTCTCGCACGCACGCACGAGCGCACACACACACACACACACACACACACACACACACACACACACACACACACACACACACACACGCACGCACGCACGCACACACACACGATACAGAGAGAGAGAGGGGGGGGGGGGCAGACAGACAGGCACGCAGGCAGGCACGCAGGCAGACAGGCAGACGGGCAGACAGGCAAATACGCAAATAGACAGGCAAACAGACAATGAGACAGACAGACAAAGGTCTGTCCAATCTGTATTTTAGAGAAGACAAGACTGACACAAGACTGGGCTCCTCTCTCTCTCTCTCTCCTCTCTCTCTCTCTCTCTCTCTCTCTCTCTCTCTCTCTCTCACATTTTATAACTAAACGCAAGTTCACACGATGCAGTTTTTAACAATAATTATTCTCTGCCTGCCTGACAAGAAATTCACATGCAATATGAACAACGAGACACACTTCTCTGTCCACAAAACCTCTCATCACTGTACGACCATCCCTTCTGGCTCAGTGTCCAATTCTCCCGTTGCGTTAACTTGTCTTCCCTACCCCACCTTTATTATCTCTCCTGCACCCCCTCCAGATCCCTTCTCTTCTGTTGTCACTCCCGCCTTGCCGTGCCCAGCCAACAACTTCAAGGAACTCTGTGAAGGAGGGTGGATCTCTCCGAAATGCTGCCCCCGCATTGTGCAACTCTTTGTCAGAGGGTCCCCCCCCCTCCCCCCCGAAAGCCCCTAACATCCAGTCTTTCAGAGAAGTCCTATAAAACGTATCCTTTCCACTGAGACTGACTGGCCGTGTCAAAACACAAGAAGCCTTGTCCTCTCTCTCTCTCTCTCTTCTTATGCACAAAAGGGGGGGGGGGGGGGTTAGCGCCCTTTTTCACCACGTAGGGGTGATATGAAAGACAGGGCAACGAGAAAAAGGCTGGCACAAATATTTTGCTTCAGCTGGGGTTCGAACTCACGACCAGAGCATGGAGAGCCCAACGTCCGCTCTACCATTCGGCTACCCCGGCTCTCCCTATGCGCAAGTGGTTCATAAAAATAATAATAATAATAATAGTAATAATAATAATAATAATAATAAAACTGGTACATAAGGCCTTAAGGGACAATCAACACACGCTCACTCACCCAGAAACACACACGCAACATGCCTCCACACATACATTTAACTACAAACATATCATGTGTAGCATCATACACGGGCTGCCCCTGGCTTACACACACACACACACACACACACACACACACACACACACACACACACACACACACCGTGCACACACACACACGCGCGCGACCAGCAAGATGATGATGTGGCAACAGTTATTGGTTGAAGGCTGTGAAGAGGTGGATTTTCAGATCTGTTTTGTAGTTTTGTGTTTGCACATCTGATCGAAACTGGGAGATCATTCCAACAAGTCGGACCCTGGTATGAATAACTACGCTGACCAACGGTCTTTGTGCTGACATAAGGGACACGGAGTTTCCGAGTGTCAGCAGCAGATCGAAATTGTCTAGATGGAGTGTACAGCTGAAGCAAAGAAGACAGATATGGAGGACAGAAGGAGGTGACACAGTTGTATATAAAGGATGAAATCTTGTATTGAATTCTAGAAGACACAGGCAACCAGTTCAAGGAGTGCATGTACTGCTGCTGCGTTACATCAGCCGGCATTATGCTGGCTTGGATTGCCAGTGCGTTGTGACTCAGGGATGGTTGCACGTCAAGTATAAGCGATACTACTGAGATAAACGCGATCAGCTATACGGCGTATAAATCTACCAGGTATTCCGACGAATTCACCACCGGGCCGTCTCCCTTTAAGCGCCCGAACAGCTAAACGCGATTTACGAGAGGAATTTACCCACATCGGCCTCGTGTTTGCGACAAGCTGGAAAGCCTAACTCCCCGAGAGACGAAGTAAAGACTCTAGCTGCGGAGGCGGATGTAAATTCTGCAAATTTACCCGTCCCTCTTGTCATGCCAAATATCACCCAGATACTCAAGAACCGAAACTCCAGCCCGCGATCTGACCCCGTGTGACCTTTTGCCATCCGGAGTGATCTCCCTTTTGCATGTCTGCCTTTTATTCTCCCTCGGGGGGGGGGGGGGGGGGGGGGGGGTCTATGATGTGAAAAATTCTGATCTTTGAGTGACTTCAAGTTTTAGAGGAAAGGAAAATATCAAGAAGACTTTTAGAGGGATGGAAAATATCAAGAAAACTTTGATTCTGCCAATATCAAAAAAAAACTTTGATTCTGCCAATACTTGCCTCTGTACAATTCTCATTATTATTTATTACTCTGCTCATAAAAAGATACATGGATTTTATCTGCCCGTTTGACTGGTTATATGGACGAGTATCGCCGTGTACAAATACAGGGGCCCCGAACATGATAAGGAAAATACAGCACACGAGTTTGTTGATTTTGAGTGAAAAATTGCAAGTTTTAGTCGAAATCAACACTTGAAACGAGTGTGGTGTATTTTCTGTAATCGAGGGGTGGTGGGAGAGGGGTGGGGGGAGGGGGGGCGAAAAATTGTCTGTTGGTCTGCCTCGCAGTTGTGCTGTAAATTTGTATTGTGTTTCGACTTATGTGTCGATTTTCAAAGACTCTGTCTGTCTGTCTGTCTGTCTGTCTGTCTGTGTCTCTGTCTCTCCCCCCCCCCCATCTCTACCCCCCCCCCATCTCTCCCCCCCCCCCCAAGCTGAAAATTATTTATACCACATCAGTAGGTGGAATTTTTATTTCTTTGTTTTCGGGGATGTGTGTGTGTGTGTGTGTGTGTATGTGTGTGTGTGCGTGTGTGTGTGTGTGTGTGTGTGTGTGTGTGTGTGTGTGTGTGTGTGTGTGTGTGTGTGTGTGTGTGTGTGTGTGAACAAGTATTTCAGTATTGGCATCCAACTGCGACAGCAGTCACTACATGAACGAGCTTGACGGGGTCAATACTACCATGTTTATGCTCTCTGGTCGTTTTGAGCCGTTTTCGTGCTACAGTATCTATCATCACACCACTTAGACACATGGACAACGACAGCGTCTGTAATGCTGGCACTGAGCCAACAGAAACGTACTCGACGACGAGGCGACGACACTGAGCGCTCCAGTAGTGTAACAACAGGTCGAAGAAGTTGAATGTTGGACCACTCGCGCAAAGTGTAAACAACACTGTATCGCATGAAGAGCTGTACTAATCATCAAGAGAGAGTATTTCGAGCGTACAGGCGCACTCACGAGCGAGACTGTTTCAAAACGGAATAACCCCGTTTGACCTAGCTAACCGCTCCGTCTCAACACCAGAGAGAGGGGGGAGGGGGGAAAAAGAGAGAGGGGGGGAGGGAGAGAGAGAGGGGGGGGGGAGAGCCGAGAGGAGAGGGGGCCCGGAAGGGGAAAGAGAGAGGGGGGGGGGGAGAGAGAGCGGGGGGAGAGGGGGGAGACACAGAGTGGGGGGGGGGGGAGATGGGAGGGGGGGGGGAGAGAGACACAGACAGACAGACAGACAGACAGACAGACAGACAGACAGAGTCTTTGTACATCGACACATAAGTCGAAACACAATACAAATTTACAGCACAACTGCTAGGCAGACCAACAGACAACAACGCGAATACCAACCCGTTTGATCTCCAGAAGAAGGGGTTTGCTGACAGTGATGTTTGTCCGGGAGATAGTCTTGATGGCAATGATCGCTCCCTGCCAACAAACAGATTTAGGTTTAACATAATTATGTACGCTCCTCTTGTTTTTGTTTTTTTTTATTAACATTTATTTTGTCTTTCTTTTTTTTTTCCTTTTTTTTTCTTTTTTTTTCTTTTTTGTTTTGTTTTCTTGTTTGTTTGTTTTTTGTTTTTGTCTTTTTTGCTTTGTTTTTCTTTTTTCCTTTATTTTGTCTCCATTTTGTCTCCTTTTTTGGGGGTGGGGTGGGGGGATGCTGGTGGAGGGGAGGTTGGGAGGGGGGATGGGGGAAGGGGGGGGGGGTCATACTGTGTACCATTTCGACACTTCGACATGTGCACGGTTACAGATTCTCACAGGACGGCACTAAACACCACCACCAACGACAACAACAACAAAATAAAATCAACAACAACAACAACAACCAGACAGAAACATTAATACAGAGAAATGAATAAACATACACAAATATGTGTGAGCATAAATGAATATAAAATGAGAAAGGAAACGACAATAAATCCATAAATACAAACAAAAAAATCAAAATATGAATCAATTGAAAAGTAAATAAAAATGAATAAAACAAACACAATAAAGAATAATTAAAAAAAAGAGACAAAAAAAATTCCGAAGTGTAACGTGAAAAACTGCCGGAGAGCGCTCTTTCAGCTTCTTGGCCCCGACTGTCTGGAACTCCTTGCCAATCGAACTCCGCCTTCAGACCTCACTGTCTCTGTTTAAATCGCATCTGAAGACCTTTCTTTCCGCCAATCCTTTGACAGCTGAACTGTTAAGTCTGTCTGTGTGCATCATGAGTTCGTTGCACTGCCAAATTGTATGTAAGCCAAGGGAGTGTAAATAGCGTGTGTGTGTGTGTGTGTGTGTGTGTGTGTGTGTGTGTGTGTGTGTGTGTGTGTGTGTGTGTGTGTGTGTGTGTGTGTACCCAAACTTCACGTACGGAGAAGAGGAGGTAATTGGGAAGGAAGTGCCGCCGGATGCTCTGCCCCTTGTAAATGTCTGACGTGAAACGCTGGCTATGTGGATGGTTGATTGAGAGTTAATCTGGTCGCTGTGTGGTGTGGTGTGGTGTGGTGTGGTGTGGTGTGGTGGTGGTGGTGGTGGTGTGCGCGCGCGCGTGTGTGTGTGTGTGTGTGTGTGTGTGTGTGTGTGTGTGTGTGTGTGTGTGTGTGTGTGTGTGTGTGTGTGTGTGCTTTAAGCCGCAGCGAGTCTTTGAAAGCTGGAGAACGGCGCTCTATAAAATCCATTTATTATTATTTTTAAAAAACCAGAGGAGAACCACATTATTCGCAAATAATTTAAAGTGTGTTATTATCCTACGTACCTTGTAATAACCAGTCTTAGTGAAGAGTTGTCTGTTGCCGGCGTCGCTAAGCTGAAACGCCAGTGTGTCTCCTGATATAGAACTCGGACACGACCCCTTCTGCAATTGAAAAAATAAAGTTTGATCACTTTGTATTAGTTTCATTTCCCTCAAACTTCAAGCTCGTTTTGACCGTCTTGCGTAATGTTCATTCCTGAACGGCATGTCTGCTTCTTTGGGTTGTGTGAACCGTAACGTACGAACAATAGACAGCTTAGTGTAGTGGTGTAGTGTAGTGTAGTGGTTAGCACTTCGGACTATGGACCGGGAGACCCGGGTTCGAGTCCCAGCCGAGGCAAGCGGGATTTTTCCAACCTAGGTCGGCTCCTACCCAGACCGGGTGTGCTATGGGCCCAATGGGGAGGCTGTTGCCACACAGCCGAGCTTCACCCACTTCACGGGTGCGACTTTGGGGGTGCTTTCCTTGGTATGACACGTCTGATGATGTGGATGATTACACGGCCGGCACCGCAGGTGCCGTAGTTCTGGGCCTGGTTAATGCCGGGCTATTTATGACAGGAAGCGTGGAATGCGGCCATGTCCCGCAGTCCCAAACCATACGGACCTCCATAGCATCATCTTACCATCATCCTCATCTCTATCATCATGCATAATAAAAATTGCCCCAGCTTCCGAGCCCTCCGTGGATTCCACCCATTACCAGGGAGGAATACCATTGGAGCCGGCAAAGAGTTGGGCAGCAAAAACAACAACAACAACAACAACAACAAAAAAAAAACAGCTTTAACACAGGAAGATAAGCACGTACCACCGGCCCGCGTAGTGTAGTGGTTAGCACTTCGGACTATGGACCGGGAGACCCGGGTTCGAGTCCCAGCCGAGGCAAGCGGGATTTTTCCAACCTAGGTCGGCTCCTACCCAGACCGGGTGTGCTATGGGCCCAATGGGGAGGCTGTTGCCACACAGCCGAGCTTCACCCACTTCACGGGTGCGACTTTGGGGGTGCTTCCCTTGGAATGACACGTCTTACGATGTGGATGATTACACGGCCGGCACCGCAGGTGCCGTAGTTCTGGGCCTGGTTAATGCCGGGCTATTTATGACAGGAAGCGTGGAATGCGGCCATGTCCCGCAGTCCGAAACCACACGGACCTCCATAGCATCATCTTACCAGCATCCTCATCTCCATCATCATGCATCATAATAATTTTAAAACAAATTGCCCCAACTTCCGATCCCTCCGTGGATTCCACCCATTACCAGGGAGGAACACCACAGGAGCCGGGAAAGAGTTGTGGCAGCAAAAAAAAAAAAACCAAACAAAAAAAAACAACAAAAAAAACAACAACAACAACAACAACAAAAAACAACAAAAAAAAAAAAAAAACCACGTACCCTGACAAGGCTGAGTTTGCTCCCTTGCCTCTCCAGTCGCTTGTTTTTCTCCGGGGATCCAAAGAGAATATCCTCCCATCGCACGCGCCAGTTCATTTCCGCCAGCTCTGCCTCCAGCTTGATATGTCTGCAAAACCGAGTCATTAAGCTACGTCATAAAACCACGTACCTCGATATACTTCTACGTCAGTAGTTTACTGTTACGTCGACTGCATTGGATCACATCATTACATCATGCCATTAATCCACGTCATTTAACTACGTTATCAAACCTAGTCATTAAACTGCGTCATTAAATAACGTCCGTATACTATTACGTCTCCTTCATTAGACCACATCATTACACCATGACATTAATCCACGCGTTTTAACTACGTCATCAAAATTCGTCATTAAACTATGTCACTATTCCACGTCATCAGACAACGTCATTCGGCCACATCATAACAACGCGTCAGTAAACCCCGCCACTTAGCAACTTCGTTAAACCACGTCTTTACATCACGAAATTAACCGACGACATCAACATTATTAGCCTACGTGATTTTGAATCACGCAATCTACATCATCAGACTTCGTCATTTTGACGTGATATTAAGCCGCGTCATTAAACTGCGTCATTAAAAAAAAAAAACCCGCGCCTTCAAACAACATTATTTAAAAGACTGACTCCCAACATCTAGGTTGAAAACTCGTGCTGACTTGCTTTGGCGGTGTCTAACATTGTACAACTCAGGCATATGGACAACTATTGTGTCACAGTCAGGAGATAACATTAGCTCTCCGATACCGAAACGCACAGCGCGTGTCACAGTGTGTCAGGTGTCTGTTTGTCAAGTCCGTGTCATAAAGCTAATCACAAGCGCCTCGAGCTGTCAAATTTGTCCTCGTTCGCACGGCCAGAAAACGCCAGTGGACTACATTGAGGGCTCTACTATATGTTTAGATGCATGCACAGTTGAAGCCTCTCACAGGCCACACACACCCCCCAAAAACAATCCCCCCAAACCAACCCCCCTCCAAAAAAAAAAACAAAAAACAAAACCAACAACAAAAACAACAACCAAAAACAAACAACAAACAAAAACAAACAAAAAACAAACAAAAGACCCATAACAAAACGAAACAACACAAAAAATAACACAAAAAACCAACAAGCACAACAACAAACAACAACAACAACAAACAAAAGAAAAACAACAACAACAATCAACAATTTCATCGTTAACCCTTCCTAAACTGACTCTACCATCAAAGGATGAAGATTTTGAAACACACACACACACACACACACACACACACACACACACACACACACACACACACACACACACACACAAGCACTGCTGCGACTGTATACGTAACGCAGTTAGAATGAGTTAAAATGTGACGTCACCTGTAGATAAAGAAGACGGCGATAATGACGATGAGCAGGATAGACCCGAGGACGATAATGACTATGCCGTACTCCGGAAAAGGTTCTAGGAAAGAAAAGCGCATCGTCATTCAGACAGCATTAGTATCTCATACAGAACTACAGGTATATGAAAAACAGTATATAATAATAATAATAATAATAATTGTGTATTGTGTGGGAGCTTTAACCCAATTTCTCGATTCGGCTCAAAGCGCAGCGAGCTGAACACAACACGCACGTTCACATGAATCACACGCATTCTCTCACACACTGGACAAACGAAGGGTCAGTTAAGCTATTTAAATTTCGGAATTTAGAGGGTTTTTTTTGTTTTTTTGTTTGTTTGTTTGTTGTTTTTTGTTTGTTTGTTTGTTGTTGTTTTTTTTTTTGTTTGGTTTTTTTTTTGGGGGGGGGGGGAGGTGGGGGGGGGGGTGGACATTTCCAAAGCAAAGGTGGAGGAAGCCGGAGTGCCCGCAGAGAACACCCGACGATCAGTCCGAATGCTACGTACGAGAAGGAAAGATCCTTCGCCCCGAACAGGACTCGAACCTGACCTGTCGCATTGGTGGCGAAGTATCTTAACCACTAGACCACCGACAGCCAATCTTCTGAGATATTTAGAGTCACAGATAAGTCTAAGCTATGGTGGTTGTGTCACACACACACACACACACACACACACACACACACACACACACACACACACACACACACACACACACACACACACACACACACACACACACACACACACACACAGCCAAGAGAGGGCTCAGAACAAAGCAAACAGCCAAGCGATTGTTGTAAGATAAGACAATACCCAATATATCCCTGGGGAGGGAAATTCAAGTTGTTGTGTAAATTGTGCATTGTTGCTGTCAACTTTTTGCCAGCAAAGCTTCGGGCAAGTTACTTCTTACAGGAACACACTACAGAGCTGTAAAAACTATAACTACATGTACTTTAAGAGAGAGAGAGAGAGAGAGAGAGCGAGAGAGAGAGAGAGAGAGAGAGAGAGAGAGCGAGAGAGACCTTCTGGTGGACATTTGGAGCCGTCAAAACCACACTTGGGCGTATCTGGAGGGGGTCCTGTCCTCCCCCCTGCCCAGTGAATAGACTTGCCCGCTACTGGTTCATACTCTTTCTTGTTGCCATAGTAATTGGCCACAACCTGTACAATACAAACATAGACACTGACCCAACAGACAGATATTTCAAATATAGCAGTAAATACGCTGTAATGTCGTAACAGACATGCAAAACTTCCTGAAAACGAATAAAAGCGACATAAAAGGGACAGAACCACTTATCTTAACCTTTGACCCGTGTAATCCTTTGTGAGAGTTAAGTGGTTTCCTGTCCCTTTTATGTCGCTTTTATTTGAGTAACTTGTAACCACTTCGCAGTCATTACCGTTTTTTTTCCCCCTGAAAACGGCCAAGCTGGTAACTTTTGCGAAGTTAACAAATGTGTGTGGATATTTTCCGCAAGCGGGAGTAGTTGGGAAAATTATTTATACCTCGCTCGTACCTCTTTCTTAGATTTGAAAGCTGACATCGGCATTTCATTCCAAAGTGTTTTACACATGCACGCTAATATGCGTTTGTTGGCGACATACGCAGTCCGTAAGGAAACGAAGGTCGAACCCGTAACTTTACGTCATTTTAACAGAGTGTGCCACGCACTTAGCAGTCAACAACAAAACAATCAACGCTGTGCAGACCACAGCGAAAGCTATGAACATTAGAATTGTTCATTGCTGAAGCTGATGCTGAGGTTTATGTCGCCGTGTGCGGGAACCAAAATCAGTTGTGATGGTGTTGAGTGGACGGAGTGTGCAGGCGCGTGGTTTTCTGGTTCCCTTCACTCACTCACCTCAAACACGCCTGTCTCTGAGTTCATGTCGAGGAGAGAATAGTCGGCGTTTCTGTCGCCATTTGCGTCAATACTGACGTTCCCCGTGATCCCTGTGAACAAACAAACAAACAAAAACCCACGCACGCGCGTTCACACACACACGCAGACACACAGACACACACGCGCGCGCGCGCGCACACACACACACACACAGACACACACACACACACACACACACACACACACAGACACACACACGCGCGCACGCACACACACACACACACACACACACACACACACACACACACACACACACACACACACACACACACACATTCTTGTTTTTCCTTGAGCATATTTCAGTGCCTGAATTCTGTTTTCTGTCTGTTCCTGTGGTGAATATTTCAGCAACACACAGAAAGATTCACTTCGCGCCATGACTGCGTAAGTATTACTAGAAAGTTGACGATCCCCAGAACAGGACCTCCGCAGCCAATCGTTATGAACGACAGAGCTCCAAACATTGGCCCACAGCACAGAGAGAGTTAATGATACATTTCCTAAGCAGTAGCTGACAGATTGATGATGTTGGCTATATACTATATACTCACTCTCCAAAGTTAATGCTATCAAAGAAATCTTGGCAGCAGGTGACAGCAGTAATATTATATACTCACCCTAAAAAGTTACGTTATAAAACAAAACTTGGCAGCAGGTGACAGCAGTCATATTGTACACTCACTCTCAAAAGTTACGTTACCAAAGAAATCTTGGTAAAAGGTGACAGCAGTCATATTGTATACTCACCCTCAAAAGTTACGTTATCAAAGAAATCTTGGTAACAGGTGACAGCAGTCATATTGTACACTCACCCTCAAAAGCTACGTTATCAAAGAAATCTTGGCAGCAGGTGACAGCAGTAATATTGTACACTCACCCTCAAAAGTCCTGTTCCACATTCTCCGTGTAATGGCCACACCGTCAGATATTGACCCGTTGGCGGCCAGAGTCTCGTTGAGTGCCAGGGCGTACAGCAGCACTGCGTCATGGAAAGCTCCGACAAAACTGTTCACCTGCATCATCATCATCATCATCATCACCACCACCACCATCATCATCAAACCAATGCTCGGGTCGTCTGCGTCGTCGTCGTCGTCATCATCATCATCATCATCATCGTCGGTCGTCGTCATCATCATCATCATCATCATCATCATCATCATCATCACCAAACCAATGTTCGGGTCGTGAGTTCGAATCCCAGTTGGGGGCCCAATATTTGTACTGGGCTTTTCGTCATTGCCCCGTCTTTGATATCACCTTTATGTGGTGGGAAAGGACGTTAAACTTTCAAACACCCACCCACCGATCATCATCATCATCATAATCAAAACTGTTTACTTGTATCGTCATCATCATCATTGTCATCATCATCGTCGTCGTCGTCGTCACAACCATCACCGTCTTTGTAGTCATAATCATCATCAACAACAACGTCGTAATCATCATTATCATTCTCGTCGTGTTCAACATTGTTGTGGTTTTTATTCTGTGTCTATACCCGAATGGTAGAGCGTTGGACTTCTAATGCTCGGGTCGCGAGTTCGATCCCGGCTGGGGCCAAATATTTGTGCTGGCTCTTTTTATCGTTGCCCCGTCTTTGATATCACCCGTATGTGGTGGAAAAAGACGTTACCCCCCCCCCCCCCCCCCACCCGCGTGTCTATACCACATACAGTTGTAGAGATTGTGCAATGACGTGGGATAAAGTTTGGCCGTCCTCAAAACTGCTGGCCGGTCATGCACTAGTGGCACACACACACACACACACACACACACACACACACACACACACACACACACACACACACACACACACACACACACACACACACACACACACACACACACACACACACACACACACACACAGCAACCAGATTAACTATCAATCAACCATCCACATAGCCAGTGTTTCACGTCAGACATTTACAAGGGGCAGAGCATCCGGCAGCACTTCCTTCAGTTCCCAATTACCTCCTCTTCTCCGTACGTGAAGTTTGGGTACATGTCGGCCGCCCGTTCCTTGACCTGCTCGGAGAACTTGCGATACTCTGGTGACGTGGGTTTTCTCAGTGTGACAGTCATCAGAGCTTCATAGGCCTTGCGAGCTTTGGCGTTGTTCTCGGCAGTGTCGCTATCGCGGTGCCACGGTTTTTGGCTGTCGTTTTTGCTGGACGGTAAAATCAGTCAATCAATCAGTCAACTAATCAATCGCATCGACACACACACACACACACACACACACACACACACACACACACACACACACACACACACACACACACACACATCACACCGCATCGCACCGTACTGCACCACACATCGCATCGTACGTACCAAAACAAAATTAATTGCAAAACACTGCACCCCACAACATCGCACCACACTGACCCCACACCGTACTACACTGCACCACACCACACCGCACCGCACCGCACCGCACCGCACCGCACAGCACAGCACCGATCCACACCACACCACACCGCGGCGCCCCCACACCTCGCTCGACCACACCACGTCACACCTCACCGCACCACACCGCATCTCACTTCATCGCATCGCACCACACCACACACCACACACCACCCTCACCTGCTGAAAAGGTCGATGTTGAAGAAGACATATTCCCCGTTGTCGAAGTTCAGCTCGTGAGCTTTGATCATGATCTGTCTGACGGAATCCGGGGACGCGCACAGCACTACCACTGTAACATACAGCATGTTGTAGCCATTAACATCAACAGGGAAAACAGTTAGTGGCGTCTTGCCTCCCACCGTCCACGTGTCATTCAACAGCAATGAAACGATAATGAAAAGTTCTGAAAACAAGAGCCGTCGTTATGTAAATATATATGTTAACTCATTATAACGCAAAAACACCGTGAATAGATTTGTCCGTTTGAGGGAACGTTTGTTTGAAAACGCGTGACGTATGTAATCGTTCTTAAAAGTGTTACAATACAAATTATTACATGGTGATGTAGACGAATGTCTGAAGAAATAACAAATACAACGACACAATAACAAACAATCAAATAAGTAAAATTAATAGGCGTCTAAAAATACTGAAAGATGTAACCCGGTCTCTCTCTCTCTCTCTCTCTCTCTCTCTCTCTCTCTCTCTCTCTCTCGCACACACACACACACACACACACACACACACACACACACACACACACACACACACACACACACACACACACACACACACACGGAGGGGTGGGGGGTAGGGGGAGAGACAGACAGACAGACAGACAGACAGACAGACAGACAGAGACAGAGAGAGAGAAAGCAGAAGAAGAAGAAGAAGAAGAAGAAAATCGTATTCAAAATGTATTTTCCATTGCGCAGTCACAACTGTCTGCGGCAAACACGTTCGGCACCAAGTTTTACACAAGGTGACGTCAAAAACGATCCTAAATCATCCCCAGATAATTCGTCAGCACAGTGTCGGTCCTGTTGATTGTCGCTTCAACCCCCCTGGGCACCAAATTCTCTTGTGTGTAAGTTGGTCGCGAAACAATCTGGTTACCTCTTCTTGAGGCGGAACATTTACTGGCTAAACCCAATACATATTCCGTTCCACGACGAGCAGATGTCAGGACGAGCGATCGATTTGCAATTTGTTTCTGGAAGCTCACGGTCTTCTGGTAATGGTGATTTTTGGACCTTGCCCCCCCCCTCCCCCCCCCCCTTCCGTCCCCGTTCCAAGTCAACCAGTCTAAGAAAAGAGGGAGGGGGGAGGGGGAGGGTGGGGCGTCTTTTTTCAATCTCAAATAATGCAGTTGGTGACAGTGATGGCGGGGGAGTGGGTGGTGAGATGAGGCTGGGGGTAGGGTAGAAGGTGGGGGGGGGGGTAGGGTAGGGGTGGGGGGTTAAACCTAAATGACATGATTTTTTTTTGTCTTATTGTCCCTCTACAGACATTGAGATTGCCTTCACCCATGGAAATCGCGTCGCCGCGGTGCAACGCCACTTAAATTCAAATGCAATTCAAATTTAGAATACTTAATTGTACATTTAAAAAGCACGTATAAAATCAAAGGGGAGAAAATCGTCCCTGTGCCCATAGCTCGAAACAAAACACTAATGAAAAATTAAGATTTTACGTCAATTTAAATGAAATTGATTTCGCATGTACAATAACTTAATAATATCATAGTGTGAGTGGCAGGGTCTTTTAGGTGTTTAACGTCCTTTTCCACCACGTACGGCTGATATCAAAAGACAGAGAAAGCGAAAAAAAAAAAAAAAAAAAAAAGCCAGCACAAATATCTGGCCCCAGCCGAGATTTGAACTCACAACCCGAGGATTGAAAGTTGAACACTGTACTCCCGGCTCGCCAAGTAAAATCACAGAAAATCCATCTATCACATTCATATATGTTTAGTTCTAATTTAGCTAGGGGAGAAAAGCCGGAGGATCCGGAGGAAAACGCCCACTGAGCAGCCTGGAAGTTAGTACAAATCGGTATCAGATATCACAGCTCCACCTGGGGTCGTACCTACGCTTCCCCGTGAAAGCGATGACGGCCCTTCAGCACACAGACGTAAGGAGACAAATTGAGAGTGTGTGTGTTGTGTGTGTGTGTGGTTGGGGTGGGGAGGGCATGTTTGTTGTTTATTTGGGAAACCCTGTTCGGTGAGTGTGCCAGCTTGTAATGAGTTGTATTGTCATGGAAAAGCGTGATTTTTGTATTTTGCACGCCGAGGTGCATGCCAGGGGGCCGCAACAGGAGGCAAGCTGCCAGTGAAGTTGGGACTTTTTGCGCTGGAGAGTGGCAACAGCGACGCCAGTGGATTTAGATGAAGCGGCTATCTGGCCTAAACAGAAATTGGACTAGCATTACTCCAGTGAGACCTGGGCGGAAAGGAGACATTCGAATTTTTTTTTTTAACTCCTGCCAGGTACGTGCCCTTGAATGGTAATTTTTGTGTATCTAGACTGCAGCATTTTTAGGGGGGACTATGATGCCTGAGGCTAGTATAAGATAAGATAAGATAAGATAAGATAAGATAAGATAACTTTATCAATCCCTCATGGGGAAATTTTCTGTCCGCCCAGACACAGCGACAATACAATACAATACAATACATTAAAATTCATTAACATTCTGCACACACAGAGAGAGAGAGAGAGAGAGAGACACACACACACACAGACACACACACACACACAAAGAGAGAGAGAGAGAGAGAGAGAGAGAGAGAGAGAGAGAGAGAATATAGGCATTTGAGACCTCGTGCGGTTGAGTTCTCAGTTTGGCCGCACCTGCTTGTCAGACGCGCGTCCTTTTAGATCAATGCTTACGCTATTCTCTCCTCACTTTCTCCATCTGTAATGGTCATACTGCCTTCGCAACACTGGCGCGCTAACGTCTCGCCCAATCCGGACGGAATTGCGCCGTGACATGCGCATCACTATCATCACCCGCGCTTCCAGCTTTGTTGGAGTTAACCCGCGCGACACCCGCCCCACATTTCTCTCTGCCCAGCCGCCAGTCAGCCGTGTGTCCCAATTTCCGCCGCTCTGTATGGAATGCACGCCCCGTCACCTCCACATCAATGTCGAGGAAGCTGCTTCGCGTGATTTCTTTACCCGCACAATTTCTGTCTAAACTAATGCGTGTTTTAGGTCGGACGTTAACTTTGATTGTTTGTTTTTTCGGTGTTTTTGTTTTTCTTGTTTCCTTTTCTGCACCAACTCTTGCCAGCTCCTGCGGTAATCCTTCCAAGTCATGGATTGAAACCACGGTGCACTCGGAAGCTGGGACAATTGTTTATCGTGCATGATGATGAAGATGAGGATGATGGTAAGGTGATGCTATGGAGGTCCATGTGGTTTGAGACTGCTTGACAGAGCCGCACCCCGCGCTTCCTGTCGGCGAAATATCTCGGCGATAACCAGGCCCGGCAATACGGCAGCTGCGGTGCCGGCCGTGTAATCATCCACATCATGTGTGATACCAATGGGAGCTCCCTCAAAGGGGTCCTGAGTATTGTATAGATGCTTTATCCAACGTCTTGATCTGCCTCAAAACGCCGCCAAACTGAACCCAACACGCACGCTCAAGTGAATCACACGCGTCCTCCCACACACCGGACATAAACTCATTACAGCAGAAGAGGAGGAAGCCGGAGTACCAGGAGAGAACTCCTGAAGATCGACCCGAACGAACGGTGCTACGTACGAGAAAGAAAAATTCTGTGCCCCAAGTGGGACTCGAACCTGACCTCTCGCATTGGTGGCGAGGTCTCTTACCCACTAGACCACCGACTAGCGAGCAGCCACCAACCTTCGCGAACACATCACAACAGCACATAGACCCGTGTCTACTAAGATCTCAGAAATGTATTTCAGAGTATTTCACGCCGGAGCGGGAACGGCACCGCGGTAATTTAGTGTTTGTGTCGCATCGCTGTGGGTACCTTTTCTGTTGTGGGAGGCCGGGACAGCTGAATGATAGAGCGTTGGACTGTCAATGCTCGGGTCGAGAGTTCGAGTCCCGGCTGGAGCCAAATATTTGTGCTGGCTTTTTCTTCGTTGTCCAATCTTTGATATAACCCATACGTGGTGGGGAAAACACACACACACACACACACACACACACACACACACACACACACACACACACACACACACACACACACACACACACACTAAACGCCCCAACACTCACCCACATACTCCTTCGCAGATGTCAAGCGGGAAACAAGACAATGCGGGTGGGTCATTTGGCCAACCACGTGGCTGGAAAAACTCATTTTGCACCTAAATCCTGCCGAAAATGTTGCGAAGGTTCTAGAGACGCCGTGAAACAGGCGGATTTAGAGAACAGAGCATCACAAGAGAGCGGGATGGAACGTGGTATGATTTCACACTGGGATCAACACG
>JACVVK020000445.1:50000-52500 GCA_018292915.2 Batillaria attramentaria
ACCCTATTCAGTAAGTTGCAGATGCCTGTGTTTTTGTGGCACCCTATTTACCGACAAGGAGCTGGATCGTAAAAGACACCATGCCACGTAAAAGCTAATAGGTTATCTGTGAAAGTTAGCAGGGAGTATCGCAAGATCAGGCACATTTTTTTTAACAAGGCTTGGTTTTTTTTTGGTTTTTTTTTGTCCATCTCCTTGTTAACATCCAATCTTGTTTGATAATAGGATAGCTGCCAAGATATAAAAACAGAGCCGATGTTGCCCGCAGGATGCCAGATCTTCGTATGAAGCTTTTAAAGCTCCTTTGAACGAAGCAACAAACAAAACATGGCGGAGTGCGTTTGAGGTTATCAAAGTATTGTACGCTAAGGTGTATGCCATGACACAGGGGTTTTGCTGCCTCTAGATCTAGCTCTGTCTGTCTGTCTGTCTGTCTGTCTGTCTGTCTCTCTCTCTCTCTCTCTCTCTCTAAAATAATCTAAAATTGGTCGTTATAACTAACGAGTTCAAAGTTTGACACAATGTAAAGTTACTATGCCGCTTGTCAGCAGCACGTCATTTGAATTTTTTTTCCAAAACGTCAAGTTTGCAGACTGGTTGCATGACCAATAATGAAGTTATTTCTCTCTCTCTCTCTCTCTCTCACTCTCTCTCTCTCTCTCTCTCTCTCGACCTCTGTGCCTCTCTCTCTGTGTGTGTGTGTGTGTGTGTGTGTGTGTGTGTGTGTGTGTGTGTGTGGTACGGCATAAACACACGCACGCACGGGCAGGGCGGGAAGGGGGGAGATAAGCGCAAAATCAGTGCGCCTCACTACGATCGCTCTAAGATCACTCTCAGCTGAAGCGGTTAACTATACACACAATTATCCGAGTACTATTCCATTTGGGGTTATGCAATTTTGGATACCCATCAAGCCACCACAGATAATTACGGACACAGTCGACATCACACTCAGTTGTTGATTATAATTGTTCTCGATGTGTTCCAGTCCACGTCAGGAGGAGTCAGTCAGCGCTATCAATGCGCGTTCGTGAACTCCACAGCCTGGATAATCGGTCACTCAAAGTAATGCCCCCTTGGGGACAGACAACGCCATTGTCAGCGGCCCAAAGCACCCCCCCCACCCACCCCCCTGGCGGCTAGCCTGAAACTTATAACTACTTTGGGGAATGACTATTTCGAGATTCAGGATTCATAAGTGATGAATACAGACTCGGGACTAAGCCGAAACAGCGGGTGCTTGTTGCTGTACGGCACAGTTTCGCAGGTTACTACCGACAGAGGTAGATTTGTCGGCTTTATCAACTACTGAGCAAGGAAACGAATCAATAATAATAATAATAATAATATTCTATAGGAACTTTACCCAATTTTATGAATCGGCTCAAAGCGCGAACTGAACCCAACACGCACGCTCACGTGAATCACACGCATTCTCTCACACGCTGGGCATAAACACATTACAATCACGTGGTGCGAAGGGTCAGCTCAGCTGTTTAAATTTCGGAATTTTAGAACTGCATTTATTTTTCAAATTTGGTGGGCTGAACATTTCCAAAGCAGACGGGGAGGAAGCCGGAGTACCCGGAGAGAACACTCGGCGATCGGCCCGAATGAACGGTGCCACATACGAGAAGGAAATATTCTTTGCTCCGGGTGGAACATACTAACTAGACAGGCAACGCATCCGCTTCGGATGATAGGGAGATCCTCAGGCCAGAATTTTTGTTTACCAGCTCGAGTCAAATTTAGGTGCAGACTCGTCGACATTGCCTACCTCAGTCGCCACCCTTGTGCACGTGCAGGAATAACAAATATCAGGTCAGTGTGCACGTTACAGTTTTCAAGTAGGGATCGGCAGAGTCCTGAATGCAAAAATGCAAAACAATCACTAACCAAGAATGCGGGAGGGGGGGGGGGGGGGGGGGGGGGCGCGTTGTTTGGTTGATTGTTTGGGGTTTTTGTGTTTGGTTTGTTGATGTTGTTGTTGTTGGTGGTGTTGGTGGTTGTGGTGGTTTTTTTGGTTTCGTTGTTGTTGTTGTTGTTGTTGTTTGATTGTTTGTTTGTTTGTTTTTTGTTGTTGGTTGTTGTTGTGTAGATTTTGTGTGTGTGTGTGTGTGTGTGTGTGTGTGTGTGTGTGTGTGTGTGTGTGTGTGTGTGTGTGTGTGTGTTGTTGTTGTTGTTGTGTTTGTTGTTGTTGTTGTTTGTTTCTTTTTTCTTTTTTTCGGGGGGGGGGGGGGTGTTAGTTTTGTTGTTGTTGTTGTTGTTTGTTTGTTTGTTTTCGGGGGGGGGGGGGCAATCCAAATTTTCTTGACCACTGTAATGGGATCGTAAGATATACAATCACACATACATTCACTTCCGCTTCTGAGTGTACTTGCGCGCTCAAAAAAATCTAGATCTTGGCCGAGTCCTTCATTGCAAGACAACTCTCTCTCTCTCTCGTTGTAAACTGGTCCGTCGATAGTGTGTGTGTGCGTGTGTGTGTGTGTGTGTGTGT
>JACVVK020000445.1:57500-100000 GCA_018292915.2 Batillaria attramentaria
ACAGGGTGATATCAAAGACGGGGCAACGATGAAAAAGCCAGCACAAATATTTGGCCCCAGCCGGGATCGAGCTCACGACCCCAGCATTAGAAGTCCAACGCTCTACCATTCGACCACCCCGGCTCCCCAGAGAGAGAGAGACAGAGAAAGAGCTGGTTCTGTCACTGCGGTTTTGAACTGACAGAAACTAATCACTTTGATCCTGAAGGTCGTAGCTAATCTGTGAAATACATTTGAAAAGTTTGGGAGAGGAAGAGGTTTCTTGACTGATGTCGTTGTTGTTGTTGTTGTATCTGTTTGCTGTTTGTTTATTTTGAAATTTGTGTGTCGGGGGGGGGGGGGGGGGCGGGAGTTGTATGCAGTTGTTTTTGTCGGTTGACTGGTTTCAACAGGTGAGAAACTTTCTCAAGCGCGCATACACACAGAGAGAGAGAGAGAGAGTTTCTTTCCAGCAGACTGACAGCAGCCACTCGACTCTAGGCGTGGAATGGCCGGTGAAGAGGTAAACAAAACCTAAAAGCTGACATATTTACTCCTCGCACAACAGCGCTCATAAAACGCTTCAGGGTATAAAACAACCCATCACCTTCACTATTTGATATGTGAGGCGCGCGCAAGTTATTTGTGTCTCAGACACCAGGGTTACGGAGTTTGTCGGGGGGGGGGGGGGGGGGGAGAGAGAGAGAGAGAGAGGCTCAGACATTTATGGCTTTTCAGGCATCAGCCCATAAAGCAATATTGACAAACACTGTATAGAACAACACGCGACATAAAACACAGAAAAGCTGGAAGCTGGAATCAGTATAAGTAATTACACAGAGAGAGAGAGAGAGAGAGAGAGAGAGAGAGAGAGAGAGAGAGAGAGAGAGATTAGCGAGAAAAGTACTGGAAGGGAGACTGAATGGGGAGGGTTATACACTGAGAGCCCCCCCCCCCCCCCCCCCCCCCCAAAAAAAGTTCAAAATTCGAAGCGCAGAATATAATGGAATAGAATATTATCAAGAAAAATAAGAAGAGGCCTAAAAACAAAAGACATGCCTGAAGCGATAAATGATCGTGTAATTAAAAAAAAAACAAAAAAAACCCACAGACATCGCAATGCAGGAGAAGATGAAATTTTTCATGATTGAGCTGATTATTTTTATATTCTCTCCCCTTAACTCCCTCACCCCCCCCCCACCCCCTCACACACACACACACACACACACACACACACACACACACACACACACACACACACACACACACACACACACACACACACACACGCCGTCACGTTCGGGAGGGCAACAGGATAAATGGTTGCCATTCCCATGAGAGATAACGATAACGATAACGATCCTTTATTTTACAACGGAAGAAGTTATAGGCATACAAAGACCATTAAATTGTTCAAACTTGCCGTTGCTACACTACCGTAAAAAAAGAAAATTCAAAAGAAGAATATGAAGGGAAGAGAGAGAGAGAGAGAGAGAGAGAGAGAGAGAGAGAGAGAGAGAGAGAGATGAGGAGGAGGAGGAGGAGGAGTAGGAGGAGGAGGAGGAGGAGGAGGAGGAGTAGGAGGAGGAGGAGGAGGAGGAGGAGGAGTAGGAGGAGGAGGAGGAGTAGGAGGAGGAGGAGGAGGAGTAGGAGTAGGAGGAGGAGGAGGAGTAGGAGGAGGAGGAGGAGGAGGAGGAGGAGGAGGAGGAGGAGTAGGAGGAGGAGGAGGAGTAGGAGGAGGAGGAGGAAACCTTCCTTTATTCAGGATAGAGCATTTAGGCATTGCTGCCTATCTTACAGGCTGTCCTGCTATGCCACATTAAAGGATATTGAAAATGTTAAACAAAAAGACAACATCAAAACAAGAGAGAGAGAGAGAGACATTACATTCCGCGCCAGACAGAAAATAGACGTGTCTGAGAGTGAGACTTGGTCTGCACGTAACTTTACCCAAGACAGACATCTTGAACACCGTAATGGACCGTACCAGCTAAAGTCTACAGGGGCTGCCACTCACTCAGGGGAGATAATGTTCAGGGGAGATAATCTTCAGGAATTCATGCGCGCGACTGGAGAGAAGAATGCCATTGGACGCATTTCTGGGATCTTCTTGTTTTTTTTGTTGTTGTTTCTTTGTTTGTTTGTTTGTTTGTTTGTTTGTTTTTTTGTTCCGCGTGCTTATTGTATTTTTTTGTTTATTTCTTGTGTTATGACTGGCAGTGTTTAAAGTTTACAAGCCCTAGCATCGCATTGTCTTATCTATTTACAAGCAAACACGGTATTTTCTTCATTCATTCATTCATTCATTCATTCATTCATTCATTTAATGGGGTATACCCTCCTCAGACCTATGTTACTGCTGTCGTATATTATTTTTTGAACTGGGACAAAATTTACGTGGTACGTTCATATGTCTAATACAGGTGTGTGTGTGTGTGTGTGTGTGTGTGTGTGTGTGTGTGTGTGTGTGTGTGTGTGTGTGTGTGTCTGTGTGTGTGTGTGTCTGTGTGTGTGTGTGTGTGTGTGTGTCTGTGTGTGTGTGTGTGTGTGCGTCTGTGTGTGTGTCTGGTTTTTTTTTATTGGGGGGGGGGGGGGGGGGTGCGGGGGAGGGAGTACGTTTTTTTTTTTGTTGTGTTCCCTTTTGTTTGTTAGTTTGCTTGCTTGCTTTTTTTTTTTTTTTTTTTTTGGGGGGGGGGGGGGGGGATATCAATGCAGATATTGTGTGGCCTTTAATGTGCTTTCTGACATTCGACTGACATATCTAAAATGCCACTTTGTCCCTGCACTCATGTTCAGGGTCAACCCCAAAAACTACTCCTGCGAGAAGAATCGAAACTGATAACAAGCCGAACTCTTCAACTGAAATGGCACCGCACTGAGAAGGCTGTTTGTTTTGGATTATGAATAGCAAAGTACGCTACCATCCCCTCCCAGTTCATAGCGCTACGAAAACAGACGGATCCAAAACGGTGCTTAGGCTTCGAAAAACAGAGCTCCATCTAGAATCTAGTCTTGAAAACAAACAGACTGTTCCAATCTTCAGCGGATTACTGACAGAAACTTCGGCAGAGGAGAGCTTGGAAAGGGGAGAAACACAATCAGAGGCCAGGCTACCACGCGCGTATCGTGCACTTCAGTACCGGGTAATTTGCGGATTTGCCGAGATCTTCACAGATAACGAGCGGTCGGGCCTTAAACAAAATTGCTGACACCAAAAATTAACGTTTGCAGTGCTACTGATGATCGATTCAAAAGATCTGACGACGATCGAATGAGGTAAATCTGTGCAGTATGCTTAAAATTCGAAGCATATATTGTAGTAGTATTTTAAGTCCATTTTTTGGGCATAATCTCCTTTCTTTCGCGCAGATTAACCTGTTTTCCAATGTTTAGATATTATCAGCACCGGAAACACACCATGGATTTTGTTTTATCTTTGGGAAAGGAAGGTAGGAGCAGTTTATCGACTAGAAAACGACTTTTAACCACTCACCAGTGCAAATTTTCAGTGAGTTAACTTCGAGTGCTTTACGTCTGAAAATAGTAAGGAAACAGAGAACGAAAGTGTGAGTTATGACTTTCCACAACCCACTCAGTGATTTACGAGTTCACAAAAACACACTCCAGTTACGCCATCGGTCCGTGGCCTTGAAAAGGAGATTTCTGACCTTCTGCTAAAACCGCTGAAAATGGATTAAAAAAAAAAAAATGATGTGATGTTGACTGCATTCGGAGAGACAATGCAGAGAACAGCAAAGAAATAACCCAAACGCTACCCGGAAACGTGTAAACAAGACAGATAGCCACTAACATCGCCACAAATCGGCGCCAGGAAGGAGACGAGTCGAGCATACGCACGACACGAGCAGACGAAAAGGGAACACATGAGCAGACGAACTACTGTTTTCTGCCTACCCTGATGAAAACTCGAAGATATGGTCTTCACAATGTGAACCAAGTGAAACTTGGCGATTGCACGATCGACACGTTTGAATCAAAGTAGCACCAGGGATAACACCGCCATTTTGACTACCCCCCCCCCCCCCCCCTCCCCCCCCCCCCCCCCCCCCCCTCAGCTTTAAGCGGTAAATACTGAACGGGTCTTGGCCTCACTGTTTGAGTATTTCGCATTACAGGAAAAATTTCTCAAGTCCAGTGCCGGATAGGGAGTACTGTTGAAAAGCGGATCTGTGGGTAACTGGTAAGATGACCAGGAATGAGGAGTTTGGTTTAAAGTTAGGCAGAGCGCATTTTTTAGTTATGTGTGTGTGAGAGTGCCTGCTCGCACGTGTGTGTGTGTGTGTGTGTGTGTGTGTGTGTGTGTGTGTGTGTGCGTGCGTACGTGTTCTCTGGTCCTAAAATATGAGTTATATATCTGTTTTTGTTAGGGTTTTTTTTTGTCTTTGTACATATTATAATTATTACTGCTTATGTCTTTTCTTTTCCCATGTACTAATCACCAACAGAAAGTTTGCAAACTGATGATTTTCTGTTTGTTTTTTGTGAAGACTTTTACCATTGAGTACGGTCTCCATGTGTCTTTTGTGCGTGGTGGGGGGGGGGGGGGAGGGGGGGGGGGGGCTGGGGAGGGAAGGGTGTGGTGACGGAGGAGCAGGGTGTAAACAGAAGGGAGACTTGTCATGGGTTGAAAAATGGGTTGTCCGTAATACAATATCTGCGAAACAATGCGAAAACGCACGCACGCACGCACGGAAACACACACACACACACACACACACACACACACACACACACACACACACACACACACACACACACACACACACACGCGCGCGCGCGCGCGCGAGATAACCCTCGGAATATGAAAAAAAAAATCAAATCAAATTAATTTTTCCCGGCTGTTAAAAAAAAACCCGGTATGATGAGAGAGAGAGAGAGAGAGAGAGGTGTCACTGAGACAAGTTAGTGGGGTGGAGAATGGGAAGAAGACAAAAAAGAGAGCAAATTTGAAGCACAGAATATCCTGAAACATAATAATTATTATCCCGAAGTTGAAGGAGACGATGAAAAAAAATGTCGGGTGTGAAATGTTTGGACTTCAAACAAACCCACAAGAACAGTGAAATCAATAACAATTCAATAGGTCTATGTGCTGTTGGGATGTGTTCGCAAAGATAGTTGGTTGTACGAGAAACGGTCCCTCTGTATCGAAACCAGAAAAGGAAAACGGTCGACCAAACGAAGTGCCCTAATTGGAGAGTTTTCTTTTTATCATTTTTCATTTCTCCTTTTGTGTGTATAAGCACACAGAAATATATACACTTTCATTGTTAGTCATCATATATAAGTAACTACAAACACATTTGTGACCCGTTATCACAAAAAAGGACCATAAGTCAAAAATTATCAATTTTGAGGTATGCATATCACTGCAATCTACTGGTTATGCAGTTTAACTCAATATAAGAATGAAAGCTGTACTACTAAAATTGACAGAGATATCAGCAGTTGAAGTTGGCTACTCACAAGGCGGCCATACTGACCCCCGGCACTCTTTTCGCCTGTAGCGGCGTTCGGCCTAGCGCGACTTATGTCCCTTTCGCGAGAACGGGTCACATTTGACAATGATATGCTCTTACGTTCTATTAGGTACAGTGCACAGCTACTGAACAGTTGCTTGCAGTAGTATGTGTTTGGTTGGGAGGGTGGGAAGAGGGATGGGGGGGGGGGGGGGGGCTATTGACAGTCTACTGTTGTTTGCTTCCACAGACTATTTACATCTTTACTCATGTGTTACAATCAAACAATGTGCACTTGGACATTTGTGACCCGTTCTCGCAAAAGGGACACTAAGTCGCGCTAGGCCGAACGCCGCTACAGGCGAAAAGAATGCCGGGGGTCAGTATGGCCGCCTTGTGAGTAGCCAACTTCAACTGCTGATATTTCTGTCAGTTTTAGTAGTACAGCTTTCACTCTTATACTCAATTAAACTGCATAACCAGTAGATTGCAGTGATATGCATATATCTCAAAATTGATAGTTTTCGACTTATGGTCCCTTTTTGTGATAACGGGTCACATTTTCAATGCAATGCCTTACACATTTCGCTATCATTTACTGTGTACATTCCGGTGTACATGTATGTATATTCGCTCTAATTGAATAATTTATTAGCTGACATCCGGTAAAATGTAAAGGCCATTGAATACCCGGTGGATGTTAGCTGCGTAACTGTTCAAAATTTGTTTGCCTCATCAAGTTCCCACAATGCACCCCAAACGGGAAGTTCGTTCGCAGAAATGCACGCGCTTTGCACACACCGCCAGCCTCGTTCTGACGGCTGCAAATTGATGACTGATCCATTCGCGTCACGTGCACACAAATCGAAGCATGCAGGTGGCGCTGATTGGCTTTATGCTAATCACTTCCTTCTTAATTACTGCACTTCAGTGGGTTTCAGGCGTGCCAGCGTTTGAGAGGAAATGCACAGCAGACGACAAGAAATCTCTCTCTCTCTCTCTCTCTCTCTCTCTGTTCCTGTTCTGGGGAGGGGAAAAAAGAGAGCAAATTTTGAAGCACAATCTCTGCGTGCGAATAATACATGCGTGAGGCGTATGTGTGATGTGGTACGATGTGTGTGTGTGTGTGTGTGTGTGTGTGTGTGTGTGTTCTGTCCTTACTTAGTATCTCCTTTCTTGTTTTGGTTTTTTTTTCATTTATTTTTACAGTAGTATTAGCTCATGTAGTGTAGCGACGGCAAGTTTTAAAAATTGGTATGCATATGCCTGTAACTTCTACCGTTGTAAAATAAATGTTCAGGTTTTTGTTCTTGTTGTTGTTCTGCACATTCCGAGATAACGATCGGTGGTCTAGTGGTTAGAAGACCATGCCACCAGTGTGAGAATTCAGGTTCGAGTTCTACTTGGAGCTAAAGAATATTTCTCTCTGGTGTGTGGCGCTGTTCATCCAGACCTTTCGTCGAGGAGGGTGTTTGGGTTTCCAAATACTCCGACCATTACACCCCTTTTTTTCTGTAAAATGGCGTAGTAGGCGTACTGTTAAAAAAAAAAAAAGCAGAGTAAAGGGAAGGGACTTTGGCCCCGAGGCTTATAGAGTGGAGTGGTCTATGACTTTCTAACTTGTCCTCTATCCAGATTAATAATAATACTAATGACAGTTCTTATATAGCACAAAAACCTATTAGTTCATAACAACCCTAAGCGCTTAAAAAAGTGAATAGGAGAAAAATCTATATGTCATTCACTCACAAAAAGACTCGTGAGCGCGTAGAACAGTTATAGCTGTGTGGAGTTTCTTACAGCACGTCTCTGGTATCACAAGTACTGCACGCTCACGAGTCTTTTTGTGAGTGAATGAGACTTCTTCCGCAGTCAGTGTAAGAACTCGCTACGTGAAGAGTGTTTGCCTGACTGTCATCGTATTCCTCGGTAAGACGACGGGTTCTTCGGACATTCACCACGTGACATTTTGCAGTACAAAACACACAGCCACACTCATATATACTGACTTTAGAAAACAACTACTGTATTATTCTTCGAAAACGAAAGAAAGTATGTTACCCAAATTTTCGGGCCCTTCATCAGGGGAATACAAAATACAACATAAATTATTATATGAATTTTTTTACAGCATTTTTATAGCATGTTGTATTTTGTATTCCCCCGATGAAGGGCCCGCCGAGGGCCCGAAAATTTGCGTAGCATACTTTGTTTCGTTTTCCAAGAATAATAGTTGATCACCGATTTTAAGGAGTTTCTCAGTTTTTTAATCATATATATATATATATATATATATATAGAGAGAGAGAGAGAGAGAGAGAGAGAGAGAGAGAGAGAGAGAGAGAGAACAATTTACAAAGACAGTAGACAGTATGGTAGACAGAAGCGCCCGCCACGCGCCCAAAGCAAAACTCTGGAGCCCAAAGCCAACAACTCTTAGGTTTTGTCCTGCCCATGAGGTTGATGCCACTAGATCCGCAACGAGCGTGACGATTTTGCTTCGGCGCTCAAAGGTCTTCGGAAGTCAGGCACCGAGAATCCTGACAGAGTGCAATAGAAATGACTTAAGTCTCTCTTGACTCGATCTCGCTCTGTCCTTCTCTCCGACAACACATAGTCAGCGGGGTCCTGCTTAGTATGTAAATCATTCTGTGGGATGCTTTCTTAACTTGCATCGATCAGAGTCTCTCTCTCTCTCTCTCTCTCTCTCTCTCTCTCTCTCTCTCTCTTGCTCGCTCGCTTCCTCGCTCGTTTTCTCTTGTCCGTCCTTCCTTCGTGTTCTGAAGTATTTTTCTCTATCTGTCTGGCGTGCCTGTTGGTCTGTCATTCTAATCTGGTTTGTATGTTTGCCTCTCTGTCTGTCTGTCTCTCTCTGTCTCTGTCTGTCTGTCTCTCTCTCTCTCTGTTTTGGCCTGTCTGTATGTCTGCATGTCTTTTCAAACAACAACATCAACAACAACAAAAACCTTAATGCACACCAGAACAACAAACACAATAATATAGTACCCTTCCTCCAAAACATAAAAACAAACAAACAAACAAACAAACAACAAACAAACACACAACCAAACCAAACCAAAGCCCACCCTACCCACCAAAGACAACCCGACGCAAAGAAAATGAGGCCGATATCATTGTTTTTAGTCCGAACAAACACCGAACATGGTGTGTTTCCTGTATCTGTCGTGTGACATTCGGCCTCTGCCCTGTTTCTTTCGGGAGGGTGCTTTGAGCTGTTCTACATGTTTGTTCAAACTAAAATGTCTCCCGTGTGTGTCGGGCCTAAACCAAAAACAACAACAACAGCTCCCGGATTCGGCATAGCGTGGTAGGGAATGCAAACAACGTGTGATACGCACTATGCCCAGTCTTTTTTATGTTGTTTCCATAGTAATGGAAACAACATAATAGGACGGGCTAAAATTTCCACGTTCATAGGCAAGCATCTGTGGTACAAACGCACGTCACTGCCGATCTCCCGCAGAGACGATTATGCAAGTGTAACTCTGACAATGACGTAAGAAAACTTGCGTCATCGATGCTGACGCGTATGGTGTTCCGAACGCAGTTCTCCTCCTCAGTGAGTGCCGTCTGTGCGGATGTGTGTGCGTGTGTGTGTGCGTGTGTGAATTGTGTCCGGGCCCGTTTCTTCGAAGATACTTAACCGAATGGCTTCAAATTTGGGGTATCCAAATTTATCAAAATGTTACATTAGACGATTCAAGCGTGTGATGATTGCTTAAGTGATTTGGGAGTTATCGCCCTTTTGAGACAAGTTGGTTGTCTTTCGTGTACAGGCGTAATATTTATTTAAATCACTCAATTGTTTGGCAGTAGATAGCTTGAATACGGACTCTGAATTGACTCACTACTAGAAAATGGTCGCTCTTATAGTTTTCATGTAAACCGAGCCTGAGTTGACATTGCATGTGAACCCAGTTCAGATGCCTATTTCTCCGAAAATACTAAACCGATCGATTTCAAATTTGGGGTTTCTAAATGAATCAAGATTGTTGAATAGAAGGCCCGATCCAGGTACGATTGCACACATGATTTGCGAGTTATCGCCCTTTTCAAAAAAAGTGGCTTTCTGGCGTTTAAAGGCGTAATATTTACCTAAACCACTCCAATTTTGGGACATAGATAGCATGAATACGGACTCTCAACTGAGTGAATTTTGGAGGTTGTCGCTTTTATACTTTTGGCGTAAACCGTACCTGATGAAAGTGCTGGTGAACACACTTTAGATCTCAAAATCGCTCCTACTATACATAGATAATGAGCCTGGGGTGCCATAAAAAATATACAAAAAAAATTAGAAAAATTCACTGCAGCCGTTGTCGTCAGTTGACTCGAAAATTTGTACTCGAAGCACATTTCCTTTACACAAGCCACACGCCTCACAAACATCGCAGAAAAGGCACACGCGCACTGACGCAAAACTGTATCAGCGTCAGTTTGCCGACGTCATGTTTGATTGACGTGGGGGTGTGTCGTCACTTTTCGGAAGTTCTCTATTTGTAGACGGGGAAAGCGGGAGTTTCATTGATGTAGTGAGCTTTGTTTTTCCCACTGACTCTCACTCAATAGCATAGTAGAGTGAGAGAACACCACATAGGTCTCAATGGAGCACATGCACAAACGCGGCTCGCGCAAGTCTGCGTGCGTGCGTGCGTGCGTGCGTGCGTGCGTGCGTGCGCGCGCGCGTATGTCTGTGTGTGTCTGTGTGCGCGCGCGCGCAGCAGACATAACACATAGTGAAAAAACGTTCGCCGCGCAGACTTGTCTGTTAAACACATTGAGCGGTATAAATTCGATCTTTACACTGCGCAGCAGCAACACTTCAATTTTCATGGGGCTGCTTTCATTGCAAGAATTGTATCCGAGTCAAAGTTATTACGTCAAATGTATTATGCGTCATCCCAATGAGGAAAACGCCATAGATTTCAAAGAAAACAACTTGACGTCTCTCCTCCAAAACCAAGATTGGTCTGACAAGCCCGGTCAGTTGTTTCCATTGAGAGAGAGAGAGAGAGAGAGAGAGAGAGAGAGAGAGAGAGTGTGTGTGTGTGTGTGTGTGTGTGTGTGTGTGTGTGTGTGTGTGTGTGTGTGTGTCCTCCCGTATACATGGCATTACAAAAGTACGACCGTGACGACAGCAGGTGATTAAATGGAAACAACATATTGGGCTGGTCAGTGGCCATCTTGTTTTTTTTTTATTCTTTTTTTTTTTACATGTGTACATAAGGGTTTATGCAGCTACGCATTCGACCATTGGCAAAATCCAACATGTATATAATTATATATATCAAGACAAATTGGGCGAGATGAACTCTATATAAGAAAGTGGAGAGGGGGGGGGGAATTGGTACACATGCATCTATTTATCTATAGATACAAACATTAGTACACATACAAAAGCTATGCCCAGTCTTGGTTTGTCTACATTGTGCTAGAATAAATTGTGTGATTTACACTTATGCTACCCTCCATTTGTTGGTGTTTAAGTTAGTATGGTCAGAGCACAGATTCTGGTCAGGAGTATTGTTCCATTGTGTTTTACCTATACGGTCGTTCTGTGCAGTAGATTGTGCGAGCAGAGTTCACGAACTGAAGGCATTTGTGTATGAGTTCTAAATTATGCTTGCTCATTCTCGTTTTGGCGGTGGAGCAGACGACCTGCGTATCTGACGAGTAAGAGAGACTGAGGATAGAGCGGTAGATGGGTGTTTTGTTGTTGTTGTTGTTTTAATTTTTGTTGTTGTTGTTGTTGTTTTGTTGGTTTTTTTTCTTTTGTTTTTTTTTAAATTTATTTATTTATTTATTTTATTTATTTATTTTCTGTTGACGTTCTTTTCCATCGCATACGGGTGATACCAAAGACGAGGCAACGATGAAAAAAGCCAGCTCAGACTTTTGGCCCCAGCCTGGATTCGAACTCGGGGAGCCGGGGTGGTCGAATGGTAGAGCGTTGGACTTCTAATGCTCGGGTCGTGAGTTCGATCCCGGCTGGGGCCAAATATTTGTGCTGGCTTTTTCATCGTTGATATCACCCTATGTGGTGGAAAAGGACGTTAAAACCCCCAAACACCCACCCACCCACCCTGGATTCGAACTCACGCCCCGAGCATTGGAAGTCCAACGCTCTACCATTCGGCCACGCTGTCCCCCCCCCCCCCCCCCCCCCCCCCCTGACGAGAGAGAAGCCAGTTGGAATAAGACGCTGTCCCTGAACAACACAGGCGGTCCAGTAATCTTGATGAAGTACGACGGGGACGGGGTCGGCTCATAACACTCCAATAAGTTACGAATCATGGAAGATGAACTCCCGCCAAACGTTCCATCATGCAAATATACCCATCGGAGACTTTAACGGTCTCTATCAGTGGGCCCGACCACAAGCGGAACTGCGTATATACGCGTCTGTCAGAGAGAAAGAGACACGGGGGAGGGGACCGGAACGGCGCTTAAAGAAGCTTGGGCACATTGTGTGGTGATAATTTGCATCATTCAGCGATAGAATAGCTATATAGAGGCATTGGTAGTGTCTAGGCTTGAGCCAGCCCCACAGCACCTCCCCCCCCCCCTTTCCGATACTCCCGCCCCACGCGTCCGCTATAGGGATGTAATTTTGAATAAAAACTGGAAAACAGCATCTAGGCTTGGGCCAGACCCACAGCCCCTCCTACCCCCCTCCTCCCCCCTTCCCACCCCCCCCGCCCCCCGATGATGCCACCCCACGCCTCGTAAAAAAAAAAAATGTAATTATGAGTAAAAATTGGACAACGCAAAAAAAACAACAACAACAACAACAAAACCAGCCTTCCCCCTTACAGCAATCTAATTATGATTTTAGAAAACAGAACAAAGCAGACCCTCCAATCCGCCCATCTCTCATTCCGGTTTTAGAAATGTAATTATATAACTAAAGCAAATAGAACACGCCGAAGACTAACAAAATCCGTTAACCTTACAACCCCACCCCCTCAAACAAACAAACAAACAAACAACACCACCACCAACGACACTAATAACCCCCCCCCCCCCAAAAAAAAAAAAAAAAAAACCCACCCACCCACCCACCCAACCAACCAACCAACCAACAACAAAGCAACAACGAAAAAAAAACAACACACACACACACACACACACACACACACACACACACACACACACACACACACACACACACACACACACACACACACACCAAAACAAACACCACCAAACAAAGAACCAGAGTAAAAACAACAACATCATGAAAGGAAAAACAAACAAACAAACCCCAAAAACCAGAAAAAGAAAGAGAAAGAAAAACGACAGAACGGCTGAAAAACATACTTTCCAAAGGAAAAACAAACACACATGTAGATCAAACGTAAACTGACAAACAAAACTTCGAACCAAACAAAGAAACAGCAATAAAAACAATGATCTGTGCCTATACCTCAATTAAAAACAAATTACTTTTTTTTTTTAATACCAGTAGGACATCCTAGGGAAGACACGAACAAACAAGCAAAGCATTCAATTCTATATCACCATTCCTCTCCAGTGTCCTACTAAACTACTACCATCGTATCAGGTTTATATTGCGTTCACTTTCCGATCTAGCTCTCAAGATGCACTGCACTTTGGCACCTCACTTGCAGACAACAAAACCACGCACTGGTTTCGGGGGGATGTTCTATATTTACACACACTGAGATACAATCAACTGGAGCAGACGGCTACGATACAACCAGGAAGGTGCTGAACTAGGTCAGTTCTCTACTTGTTCAAGTCTCGTTAACGCTTCACGGTCATAATGATAGATGGCACCTCCCCCCCCCCCCACCGCATCTCCCAGCCCCAATAATCACCCATGCGCGACAGTGGATTAATGGAGTCAGTATTGGGTTCATCATCACATCCCCCCCTTCCCCCCCCCCTTCCCCCCCCCCCCTCACATATAAACATTCTTTACAATTGTTTAACGAAAGGTGCTTTCCTTATGTCTTTGTTTGTCTGTAGCCGCAGCACCTCCTTCTATCTGTGTGTGTGTGTGTGTGTGTGTGTGTGCGTGCGTGCGTGCGTGCGTGCGTGTGTGTGTGTGTGTGTGTGTGTGTGTGTGTGTGTGTGTGTGTGTGTGTGTGTGTGTGTGTGTGTGTGAGTCAGTGAGTCAGAGAGAGAGAGAGAGAGAAGAGAGAGAGATGCTCGGCACGAATCCAAGGAGCATAACTCTAGACCTCCAGGAGGAGATAATTAACCGTGCTAACAGGCCTGACACCTCCTACTGCCACCTTCTCACCTCTAGCCCTCAGTATACACACCTTGTACCAGACTCCCCTTGTAAGAGGTCGCATCGTTCACGTTTTCGAGGGGCGCAATCCAGATTGCGGATATTTTTCCCGTGCTGCTACGATTTAACCGTGCTGTCGACGATTGCGTTCAGGGAATGTGTTTGAAACCGTATATCAAACTTGGAGAGAGAGAGAGAGAGAGAGAGAGAGATAGATAGAGAGAGAGAGAGAGAGATAGAGAGAGAGAGAGAGAGAGAGATTATTTAACAAGGATACAAACTATAGGTGGAGCGACCTGTCTTCAAGAACGAACGAACGAAGGAACTTTATCTTCCAACGGAAGTGATTTAACCAAACAATGTTTAATTTTCAATCAGCCGTTGCTACATGAATAGTGCTTGGAAGTTTAACATCTTTTTCCACCGCGTGCTGTGTGTGTGTGTGTGTGTGTGTGTGTGTGTGTGTGTGTGTGTGTGTGTGTGTGTGAGAGAGAGAGAGAGAGAGAGAGGGTGGTTGTTTGGAAGTTTGACGTCCTTTTCCAACCGCGTATTTTAGAGAGAGAGAGAGAGAGAGATTTACGAGGAGTACCGCGGGTGAGAGACGTCAAACTCCATGTGAAAAACTAATCATCTGGTGTATTCTCGACTTTTAGATCTGAGCTCATTTCTCGACCAATACTGCAGGACAAATTCTGACATCTTTTCCTTTTTAAGAGCATCTTAAGACGTTCCTCTTTTGTAAAGCTTTCCAGTAATTTCCCGTGTCAGCAACTAGTCAGTTTTACCAGTGTATGTCTGTCCACTGTTTGTAAATAATGAGTGTCGGTGAGTGATAGGCGCACTGATTTTATTCCAAAGAAATGCGCCCTACAAATGCCATCTAATATTACAATAACTTCCTAAGGAGAAGATGGTTGGGTCCATAGTGCGTACGACAGTCACTTCTAAATGTGTCTCCAAAGAAGGCTGATTATCTGAGGGTGGGGAAGAGGGGGTGGTGGTGGTGGTGGGGGGGGGGGGGGGGGTAGTTACTATAGTGCCTACGACATACACTTCCAATCCAATGCGAATATAAGTATACATACAGTAAAACGAATACAGTTAAAATAGCTAAAGTGTGTTAAGGCAATGAGAGTGTATAACTATGTGTCCATTGTCTGACTGAAACATATAAGCAATAACAGTAGATTGTCCATCCCCCCCCCCCCCTCCCCCGCGGGAAACAGTACTACAAATAACTGTTCTTACCGTACACTTACTTTAGTAATACATACCATTGTCATATTGTTTTTAATTTAAGTTACTGATGGTGACCATGATGACCAATAAGAATAGATATATTCCTGTGTACCCATACTTAAAAATGAGAAATTAAAAAACAACAAGAAAAAAAAAAAAACAAGAAGAAAAAAAAACCTTCCAATCTTTAAAGGTCCCGTCCACACTGCTTCTTTTGCCGAATTTCGCAAAATTTTTTGCATTTGAAAACAGACTTCTACGAATCTTTTCATTTATGAAAGTTTATAGTACAGTCATGTAGCTAAACCATTCTAGATTTGCTCTATAGCGGTGATGTGCGGGCTGCATCACAGGGGGACACGTTTCAAACACTTTTAGACACTGTTTTGTTGTTGGTCGAAATCTGAGTGGACTTGCCCCTTTAACGAAGAACAAGGCTGACTCTAAGGGAAGTAACTATTCTGCGTGCGACAATCACTTCCAAATTTGTCCCTGAAGAAGGAAATGTCTGATCCTAATGGGGCTGACTATGATGCGTGCCAGTGATTGGCTAGGAAGTGCGTGGGATATGATCGTAAATTGAGGAAGGGGCGACGCTAAGTCCTCTTGAAAATGCATGAGGGAATATATAAATAATTATCACGGACAGCGGCCTGTGTGAAATGTGATCGAATTGTGGCATATTTCTGGACTGTTTGCCTGAAAGTTGGGCAGCTAAATGACTCCTAACTGTATTCTTTCTGTCCTTGAAAAATATCGATTTTTTTTTTCAAAGAAATGACGAACAAACGTCAGCTAAAGCCAATTACAGGGGGATGACTGATTACGATGAGAAATTATTTATTGGTGTTTTGATGACCAGATAACTCGTAATGGATAATAAGGATAAATTATTGTGTTCTGACCACGTAGGAACAACAAGAACAACAACTTCTGTGCGGCATAGACCATACAACAACAACAACAACAACAACAACAACAACAAAATCAAAGAAATAATCTTTGTCTGTCTGTCTGCCTGTTTGTCCGTCTTTTCATAAAAGTTGTTTCAAGTTCTCTCTCTCTCTCTCTCTCTCTCCGTCTC
Source organism: Batillaria attramentaria (assembly GCA_018292915.2). Lineage (NCBI taxonomy): Eukaryota > Metazoa > Mollusca > Gastropoda > Batillariidae > Batillaria > Batillaria attramentaria. The sequence goes on from JACVVK020000445.1 coordinate 73,564, forward strand.
TTCAACAACACTAGCCGCGAATTAGTCTTTGTTGCTTGCGCGGCATTAAGCCTTAACTAACTAACTAACTAACTAACTAACTAACTAACTAAATACACACACACCACACACACACACACACACACACACACACACACACACACACACACATAATATATTTAAAAAATATATTTCTCTAATTGTGACAAATATGGCTATAAATTTATTCGGTCGCACTTAAGCAAGAGGAGCAAAACTTCGCCCTCTCCTTCACGTCATTTGATTAAGATGGCCAGTGCACGCAAGGACTGAATTCTTAACCATTTCCTGCTAAAAACCCGCTCTTTCTTCAGCTGAATTAGGCACAAGTCCCCCCCCCCTCCTCTCTCTCGCTCTCTCTCTCTCGTGTGTCATGTATCAGAAGAAGGCGGGAGATCGGAAATAGTTAGGAAGGTCCTTCAAGTGGGCTGTTCTGGCAATCCGCTTTTATTGAGAACTAACGATGGAGGAAGAAGAGGTTTGCAGAAAGGGACGGGCAGCCTGGTGCCGAAGGGGAATGGGGAGGGGGAGGAGGAGGGGTAAGTCGGGATGGGGGGGGGAATAGGCTGAAGAGGAGAGGGGGGGGGGGGGAGTTCTTACGTCCTTTTCCACTATGTGTGATAGGTTGAAGGGATTTTTTAAAATTCATTTTTAAAGAACGCGTTCATTTATTTGTGTAGAATAAACTGAAGAATAACAGCAGGGAGTGGTGGTTGTTTGGGTGTTTAACGTCCTTTTCCGCCACAAACCAAATTTTAATCACGCGTTAGAATGATCACGGTTTCGCAACATTCTTCAGTGCAAAATTTAAAAAAAAGACATTCCCGCTATTATCGCTGATAGAAGAACTAGTCGTGCTCACGGAGACTTGTTAAAACTTATCTGATTGGTTGTCCTCCATGTGTCACACGGCAGCGTCTTCGGTAGCATTAATCTGATTGGTTGTCCCTCTGTGTGTTATATGCAACAGTGTGTTTGATTAGCTGTGTTTCGTATGTATCTCATTAACTTTTATACTCTCTCTCTCTCTACTCTCTGACTCTGTGTGGTGTGTGTGTGTGTGTGTGTGTGTGTGTGTGTGTGTGTGTGTGTGGTGTTGTGTGTGTGTAAAAACCATACCCCCCATTTCCCCCCTCAAGTCCTTGCATTGCATTAACCGTCCGTTCACCACACACTATACATTCAGATTGGACCAAAAGCTGAAGGGAATCCTTTGAAAAACTGACTCAGTACTTATCAGATAATCCGCAGGTTTGTCCCTAGAAAGAGGCAATACCAGGAAAGAAGTCATCACAGACATTATCAAACCACACACTGATTATTCCGAAAAGCTGCGAGAGAGAGAGAGAGAGAGAGAGAGAGAGAGGAACTCTCTCTCCCTCTAGAGAGACATGGACTGGAATCAACCATTCACGAGGTCCTCTCTGGGATAGGGTTGTAAGATCACTTAGGAAGCATGAAAGCAGTATTTTTCATTCAAGCATTTCCCTTGCGGGGGCCTCGTCTGTAAACTAGCCCATTATTCCTGTACTCACACCCCCTCGTGGGGGCCTCACCTTTAACTAGAAACTTTAAATCATGTGCTTATGTGCTTACCCCTGCGGAGGGGGGGGGAGGGAGGAGGGGGCTCGTCTATAAACAAGACCTTTAAACCCTTTAAACCCAGTACTCACCCGTGAACCAGACCTTTAAATTCTGTACTCACCCCGAGGCAGATCTGGAGACAAGCCTCAAGATGTCAGCGTAACCACCCGCATCAGTCAAGCGGGAGTTGAACCTCATGTGCCATGGTTCCACGTTAAACGTGCTCCTCAAGGCCAGATAGATGGCTTCCACAGTGAAATAGCAGTCAGAGCGAGGAGCGTTCGGGGTGTCCTTGAAGTCATGAAACACAAGTCCGGCCGCCTTCCAGTGGAAATGCTCGAAGACACTCAATACGAACTCTCCAGCCTTGGCGTAAGGTCCCTGGATGGATGGTGTGATGGAAGGCGGTTTGTGTCATATCATATATTATCGTATGCCCCTACTCTCATTCTTATTATCGCTTGGGGGGGGGGGGGGGCGGGATGATCGAACGGCAGAGCGTTGGACTTCTAATGCTCGGGTCGTGAGTTCGATCCCGGCTGGGGCCAAATATTTGTGCTGGCTTTTTCATCGTTGCCCCGTCTTTGATATCACCCTATGTGGTGGGAAAGGACGTTAAACCTCCAAACACCCACCCACCCACCCACCCTCTTATTATCGCTATTTGAAATGGTGCGTATCATTAGTACTAAGATTGTGTTAGGTGATATTCAATTGATAGAAATTTCTATGTCGATTACAGTGTGCATTGTACATTATTTTGTGTATTTGCATTGAATGTTAGTGTCTTGTGTCCACCACACTTGTTTTCTCGCTTGGGATAATAAAGATGTGTTTTATTTGACTCGATTTGCTATAAGTAGTATCATTAGTATTGGCGCTGGTAGTTTCACTATTATTATTATTATTATTATTATTATTATTATTATTGTTGTTATTATTGGTATTAATCATTTTTGTTCTTTTTCAGTGACGCCTGGATGGCCGGATGGTAGAGCGACGGAGTTTCATTGCTCGGGTCGTGAGATCAAATCTCGGCAGGGCGTACACTATATTTAGAGGAATATCTGATACTTTCTTTATCATAGTTTATGTTATCATTAATTCTTTCGTTCGTTTGTCATCCATTCATCCATTCATTCATTCATCCGTTGCTTTTGTTTTGTTTTCTTCAGGCACTGTTCATTTTGAAATTGTCATTGTGAATCATTGATTAAACTACGTGAAATCACAAAGAGTGGTACTCATTTAATATTATGTGATGGGTTCCCAGAAAATGAGGACAAAGTGGCGCTGCCACTTCTAGGCAAATGAAAAAAAAGTGTGTGTCAAAGCGGGAAAGTGTATACAGAAAATACCCTCTCTTGAAAGTGTTTACGTACAAGATTTTTTAAAAAAAAACCCTCTTGGGGCATTATTCGCAAAATAATGTTATATTAATGAGAAAATCCAGAAAGTCACGACCTGTTGACACAGACTACTTTCTATATCTTTCAGGGGCGTTTGGTTTTGATTTCACCGTTGACAATCCGAAACATAAGATGGAGTTGATCCCTGTTTCAAACTCTCTAGTCAAAACTTCCTTCCCCCGACATGTTTAGTTTCTAAAGTTGTGTGTGTGTGTGTGTGGTGTGTGTGTGTGTGGTGTGTGTGTGTGTGTGTGGTGTGTGTGTGTGTGTGTGTGTGTGTGTGAGAGACGAGAGAGAAAGTAGTTGGAGATGTAAGGTTATTGCGGTGATAAGAAGATTTTGCGGAAGGTAGAAGATGCAAGTCAAAACTTTGTGAAGGTAGGCGATCCCCTGTGAAAGCAATACTCGTAAGCCACCGCGCTCCTTTCGTCTGTTTGATCTTGAGAAATATTAGCTTCCCAAGACGCCTTAAATGAGAGAACGTGCCGTACTCGGCAGGGGAAATCTGATCTTGAGAAGTGAACGCGAAAAGTCATTTCGCTTTTCAGGCGTCGTTATTGGAAACACGAAGAAAGAAACTGTTTTTATAGGACGATCAAAAATGTTCATGCAACATGTTTTAGGGGCCGTTATTGGAGACACAAGAAAAAGAATTGTTTTATAGGAAGATCAGAATGTTCGTGCAAAAACGTCTTCGGTTTGTTATTGGAAAAAGAAGGAAGAATCATTTTATATACGACGATCAAAAATGTTCGTGCAAAACGTTAAGGGTTTGCTTTTTGGGGGGAAAAAAATCGAAGAATCGTTCAATATACGATGATCAAAATGTTCGTGCAATACGTCTAAGGTTTGTTTTTGAAACATATCGAAGATTCGTTCAATATACGATGATCAAATGTTCGTGCAAAAACGTTTAAGGACTCATTACTGCAGACACGTGGGGGAAGGCGTTCATATACCGATATTACTTCTAGAGTTTTACATGCTGATTTTTTTTTAAAATCTGTCCCCAAATGTCAAACAGAAAAGGTTTGATCAGTTTGCCATTTTTTAGTGCAGGGAAGATGTTGTCACACAGAGACCGATAGTTTAGAATTATGCCTCAAACATTTGTTTGTTTGTGTGTTCAAATTTTCTTGAGCAACCCAAAACAAATCGTGATAAGGTTGCTTATCAAAGCAAGAAACGAAAGTATGGCAATTATTATTTTCTTTTTTTTTTTATGCATGAAAAAACATCCGACTATATTTTTGTTTAAGCGGTGCCGAATCTTAAGTATTGCTGAAACTTAAGGGAATGGTTTTTTAATAAATTGTAAAAACAGGCAAACAAAACCTATACGTTAGCATTAAAGATGGTATAAAAGGTTAGTTTAGTGTAGTGTAGTTTAGTTTAGTTGAATAAACTGTTTAAAAAAAAACAACCAAAACCTATAGGTTAGCACAAAAGATGGTATAACAAATTAGTTTAGTTTAGTTTACTTAACTTTACAAGGTGACTTCTGCAGAGTGTAATGGATTTGAAATTTGAAATTTTGACACAAACCGCCTCCCATAACTACACTTGTATGGTCTCTACCTGCACGCGGGTCAGCAGCCTGTATTCGTTCCTGTCTTGAAAAGCGCTGACCAGGGCGCCGGCCCGTCAGGATAGGAATCTTCCAGCGGAACGAGAACCTGGCGAGTGGCGCCACAGCGTAATCACAAGCCGGCCCTACGAACACGTGAGCTGCCTTCTCAACGTACAGATCAATCCCTTGTAAGGGTCCGTACGTTTCCGAACAGAATGAATCCCGCAACACAAGCTCCATGCTGTTGTTGGAGAGGAGTTGCCTTTCCTCCACCAGATCCTTAGCCAGCTCCAGCGCCGGCTGAGTCTTGGTGATGACGAATGGGAAAGGGCCGGAGAAGGGCAGGATGACCCCGACCTTGACCTTCTGGGACTCGGGATGCACGTGAGACTCGGGGGACGTAATGACGCAGGAGGGGTCCGGTGTTGTCAGGGGGAGACAAGTCCCGTTTGAAGCTGTCAGCGGGATCCGGTGAAGTTTCAAAACGACTGGCTAAGTCGTCATCGGAGAGTACGTCATTGACGTAACCGGCGTCCGTGGCTGATTGTGATGACGTCATCTCTGTAACCACGTCAAGGTCGTCAAATTTCAGCCTGGACTGCTGTTCGTTCTTGGTAACTATAGTCTTCTGTGATGTCGCAAGCGGAGACGTGGCTTCTGACGTAACATCCTCTTTCGTAGTTTCTGGATCTGTAAAGGTGACGTCATCACTCACAGCACTGACGTCACGTTTAAATCGAGGAACGCGCAGCTGATCATCATCGACCTCTGCAAACAGCATCCTGCTTGAAGATCGTGCTTGTCGGTGACTGTTGAAGTCTCCACCATAGAAGCTGAAATCGTTACGCTGTAGTCTGTGAGGGCCGCTTACTGAAAACCCTCTCTCACTCTTTCTTCTCTCCTGACCAAAACCGACCACAGGTTTTTGTGCAGACTGCTGACGATGACCTGTCTTTGTAGCGTCCTCGTTTTCGGTGATTATTCTTTGGTGTTGTGAAGTTATCACGTTTGTCGCCGGCGCTATGTCGTTACCTTCAAATGCGCTTCTCTCCTCTACGGGTTGGTCCGCTGCAGAAGTTGTCTCACTTAGAAGAGTTAGTCCAAGGAAGGATATACGAGATTTTATGCTAGTGTGTGGAATATACGGTGTCCTTTTTGGTTGTAACGAAGTTTCACTTTTGCCTTTGTGGTTGTCTGTGCTTAAATGTCTTTGCGGGGGAGTAGATTTCAGTGAATGAGTATTGGTCCAACTTTCTGAGAGTTTTCTGTTCATGTCTTCGGTATGATGCGGGAATATCACAGACTCGCTTTCAGCTACAGCAGTTCCGTCACGATCTCCTTTGTTTGTCTTTCGACTCCTGTCGAACAACATACTTTCTAACCCGTACCGTCTTGAGTTACTTTGGTCCCGTATTGCACGTGCCGACACATCTACCTCACAACAACTCCCCCCTCCTTCTGACTGGTCCGGGCGTCGGTCGCCATGGTGACTGGTGGTCACGTGACCGGTCACCTGACCGCTGATACACACTATCACAGTGAAAGTCAGCTGGTTCATCACACACGTCCAGAGAACGAAAGAAGCTCGGCTAGCACACAACAAGCGGAGGATTCTGGGATACATGTTGCTATGGGATGAATCCTTCCTTTCTGGTATTGACCGCCGCTCACATAGACATCCTGACAAAGCCAGACTGTTCAGTGGCTGTCACGCAACTGGCTGGTAACACCACACACATTCTCTGCGCGTCGCCCGCAAACAGCGGGTTAGAAGACAGTGAGCCACTGAAGAAACACAAAACCCATACGTCGTAAACATTTCAACAAAATGGCAGCTTTTGAAATGTGAAATGGCAGGCTTGTGGTAACCGTATACAGCACGGGACATTCAAATGTCAATTTTACCTTGCGCCACACTAAAAATACCCGGCTTTGTTCGACTGAGTAGCGAAAATGCTTAAGTTTTTTTTTGACTAAACTGATAAACGCTGACTGATTCACACAGTGCTCAGTGGAATAGATCGCCCGTTAAGGGAGGGGGTGGGTGGTGCAAAATGTATACCAGTCATGCGCAGGAGGGGCAAATAAACTCCAGTCGTCCACTAACGGGGGGCGACTGTATCCCCGCAACGCAGGAGGGGGTGCAAATGTACTCCGCGGTCTGGCGAGGTGAAGTCACGTGGCCGCTGACTTCGTTCTACGACTTTACTTTATGCGAAATATCGACGGAATTGACTGGTATACATTTGCACCCCCTAACGGGTGAAATATACCAACCGAGCCTCAGCAGAGGTTAGGGGATAATAACAGTTACAATAGACCCGTTTTTGGTTGTTTTTTTTTTCACAGTGAGCCTAGGTTATAACACGGACTCTTTGCTGCTGCTAATTGGTACAGCAACCGCTTTTTCTCTGTTTTCTAGATTTTCGCGTTAAGCAGCAGAAATTAGAGAAAATTTGCAGCTGAGAGCGGGAGGCCGGCCGGTACAAGTGATCACATACATGTTCTCTCCGTTTTCCACTTTGAACGCGCGAGCATTTTGCGGTACAGGGGAAATCTGGAAGATTACTTAGCAGCTGTCTCTGATAATAGTGCAGCGTGCAAACTGAATTTCCTGGGGAAAAAAAACTCACAAAAATAAATAAATATTGAGGGGTGTGTGTGTGTGTGTGTGTGTGTGTGTGTGTGTGTGTGTGTGTGTGTGTGTGAGAGAGAGAGAGAGAGAGAAGAGAGAGAGGAGAGAGAGAGAAGAAGACATATCTCCAATGTTACAAGAAAAACAAACTTATGAAAATGTGTGTGTGTGTGTGTGTGTGTGTGTGTGTGTGTGTGTGTGTGTGTGTGTGGTGTGTGTGGTGTGTGTGTGTGTGTGTGTGAGAGAGAGAGAGAGAGAGATGGGGAGTACTGTATTGTATGGGTACAAGACGGTGACCTTACGAACGGAGGGCACCGTGGGCGCCGACCCGGAAGTGAATCTCGCGCATGGGCAGTCGCGCATTGCAAACGTGCTTACATAGTTTCGGACCTTCAAAGATATGGCTACTACCCATTCCACTGGTTGAAAGCTAGCTAGAGTCTGGACACTACATTTCAACTTGCGAGTACACGCACACTGAAGAGTAACTAAAAATATCGGGGCCAAATATTTGTACTGGCCTTTCTCTCGTTGCCCCGTCTTTGATATCACCCTTACGTGGTGAAAAACGACGTTAAACCCCCAAACACCCACCCACCCACCCACCCGTAACTTGAAATACCACAAAAATCCGTGGTGAGAGGATGGAAAGATTTTCTTTTCTGTATGTCTAACTGCTGGCTTGTTTGTTTGTTTGTTTCGTTAAACTCCCAAACACCCACCCACCCATTCTTGTTTGTTTGTTTCTTGTTGTTGTTGTTGTGTAATTGTAGCTGCTACAGAAAGCTTTTCTCTCCGTCTGCGGCTCCCTTAGACTGACGACACCAGTAAAAAGAGGTATGGTCCTTCAAAAATGCAGCGCCAAACTGTGGAACTCTCTTCCTCAGTCAGTGAAGGAGGCAGTCAACAACACCGCATTCCGGAAGCGCCTAAAGACTCATCTCTTCAGTGCTTCACCCCAGTAACCATCTGCACTGTTTTTTCTTCTGTTTTACTGTCTTCCTTTTCAAAACCCTCTCTCTAAGCGCCGTGCGCTGGTTAGGGTGAAGACGTGAAGTCTCCATCATCATCGTCATCATCATCATCATCATCATCATCAATTTACACATGCTATGTATCTGGTTACAACTTAGGGCCCCGTGCCTGTCTAGAAGCACAAAGGTCTTTTTTTGTTGTTGAAATGTAAGTAGCAGTTAAATTAAATATATCACTAAGCTGGTGACATCTCCTCGGTTTGGAGATACGAAAAGGTGTTGTTAGTCCGGGAACTGATTTAAAATCGGCTGACGGCAACCGTTAGCGAAAGTGATGATCAAGGGATAGAACTCTTGTTTTAAGCCTCATTCTGATTGTGACATTTTAGCTGTTTATCAGTTCATGAACTCCTTACTGTCCATATGAGACTTGATTATGATTATCGTCCTTATAAAACATGATTCTGACACTTTGGCAAAGCGTTTGAGCTACATACACTCACTGGGCGGTCTGAACAATATAATCACCCCCCCCCCCCCAAAAAAAAAAAAAAAAAAAAAAAAAAGCAGACTGACTTACATCGGAACTTACATAACTCGTAAAGCCCGTGGAAAAATTGTAATTTGCTTGAAATTTCCAGATCAGTAGAAGCCACTTCAAGCCATTATTACACACAATTATGCTGTCTGCAGCGGTTTGGGGCCTAGCAAGGAAGGCCTACATCTTGCGTAGTGGCTTGAAGTGGCTCCTACTGGGGTGCGTGGTTGGGTGGGTGTTTGGGAGTTTATCGTCCATTTCCACCACGTAAGCTAGTGGTGTGCTTTTTATCATTATATAGTGGGCAGGAGGTTGTCACGCTCGGGATCTTAAGAGACAACTCAAGCAGCATGTGTGTGTGTGTGTGTGTGTGTGTGTGTGTGTGTGGTGTGTGTTGTGTGTGTGTGTGTGTGTGTGTGTGTGTGTGTGTACTGTCTGTTTTAAATATATTTTTAAGTCTTTTGACTCAGTGAGACTCTTTCAAGTGCACAGGCGCGTAACTGTGGGTTGGAATCTGTTGCGCCTGGTAAACGCGGCTTTAGCGCGCTTAAGGTGTGCACACCAAAACACATGTTTGTCCTGTGTTGTTAACAATGTTGTCGGGTAGTCGTGAGTTTTGTTACATAATCACGGCGGATTCGTTTCACCCACAACATCTTAACGACGTATTTCATCTGCCTCGTGTACCCGTGGGGACACAGCGGTAGTGAGGAGGGCGGGTGGTGTGTCGCGGTGTTGTTTGTTGCCAAACCGGGTATCACCACCCGACACCAGTGTTTAAAGGTCTACAATGTTAAATAAAATGTCGGAAGCAACGTGTGTGTGTGTGTGTGTGTGTGTGTGTGTGTGTGTGTGTGTGTGTGTGTGTGTGTGTGTGTGTGTTCTTCATCTTAACGCCGAACAAACAACTAAGGTTATGGTAAGCTCAAAGTCGAATGTCTCTAATATTAGAAGCCACAAAGTCGTGATGATCACATGAAACATCCTTCTATAATTATACAGCTAACAGCCTTCGACATTAGAAAGTGGCAGTTTTTCCATCTCATCAGTGTTACGAACATAGAACATTAAAGAACATGCCGGGGGGGGGGGGGGGAGAGGGGGAAGAGGGAGGGAGAGAGAGAGAGAGAGACAGAGAGAGAGAGAGATGATGATGATGATGAACGTTTTTTATTCAGGATAAAGCATTATTAAGAGAGAGAGACAGAGAGTGTGAGAGAGAGAGAGAGAGAGAGAGAGAGAGAGAGAGAGAGAGAGAGAGAGAGAGCTGTTTTTCTTGTTAAACAATTTTAGAGTTTGAAAGTACATAATTATGATTACTTGTTTTAAATTGTCCTGAAGTTTGTTTGACCTTAACGTTTAATCATTTTATTATTTTTATGTTTTATACCAAGGTTTTTAATGACTGTATTTTATCTTATCTGTGACAGAGGATCATGTGAGTCCAAAGAAGATTTTCTGTTTTTAGAGTCTCTCTTAAACAGACAATAAAGTATTTTGAATTGAATTGAATTGAATTGAAAACACAACTGATGGTGGCGATGTGTTGCTACGACAGAAGATCTTTAAGGCGGGTGGATACAGAAGGGTGGTTTTGAATGTACTTTTGTGTGGCCATTGACCGCCCGCGGAGAGGATTTGAATCGTTTGAATCGAGGCAGGAACAAAAGTACGGGACAGAAACATTCGGTTGCTGAGGTGGCTATGGAGTAGCTGGTCTAGTCGCTTGTGCTACTAGTCTCGTGTTGTGTACTTAACTGAGCGACTCGGTTTGGGGTTAAGACCGTTACGACTGAATAGGGCAATGTTGAAATTCACTGTGAAGACAGATAAAGAGTCTAAAAAGAGTCTAAAATCTCTCTCTCTCTCTCTCTCTCTCTCTCTCTCTCTCTCTCTCTCTCTCTCTCTCTCTCTCGTTATTGCGTAGTTAGGCCGTAATTACCCCCCCCCCAAAAAAAAAAAAAAAAGTATTGTCATCTGAAATTTACTACATCCTTCAGCGTCCTGAAAAAATTTCGCCCCACGGGGATAACAACAACAAACAGATAACATTACAAGTGACCATATTTACATTTAACCTGGAGGGAAAGAATTCTGTTCTTTTACTTTTCTGTAAAAAGCAAAATTATAATGAAACCATGACAGCTTTACTGGGGAAGCCAGCAATACTACACGTACATTAGCAACGAATGATGCATGCGGCGCCTTTATTTACACTACAACTACTACAAGGCGACTGAAAACATTCCGACTCGGGGAATCTGATACGTAAAAAATAACACACACACACACACACACACACACACACACACACACACACACACACACACACACACACACACACACACACACGCACGCACGCACGCACGCACGCACGCACGCACGCACGCACGCACGCACACACACACGCACGCAGCACGCACGCACGCGCGCAGGCAAACACACATAAACATACACCAGATCGTTCATCGCACAAACACATTAAAGTGTTGACTTTCAACATTGAAGAGCAACGTGGTTTGTGGTGACACGATCCTAGCTTGATGTTTTCCTCCCACCTGAGTCTTCTTTCTTTGTTCTTTCTTTCTTCTATCTTTCTTTCTCCCTCCCTTTCTTTCTTTCTCACTAAAAATAAGAATAAAATCACAAGGCTGTGTTACTCAAATACACTTTTGTAGATGACTGTCATGAAGGAAGTTCAGTAATTGATGACACTGTTGTTGTTGGTGGTGGTGTACGTGGGTTTATGTTTGTTTGTTATTGGGTTTGTTGTTGTTGTCTGTTGTTTTTGTTTTTGTTTTTGTTTTTGTTGTTGTTGTTGTTTTTGTTGTTGACGTTGTTGTTGTTGTTTTGTTTTGTTTTGTTTTGTTTATTTTCGGGTTTGGTTGTTTTTTGTTAGTGGTTTTGTTTGTGTTGTGTTTGTTTGTTTGTTTGTTTGTTTGTTTGTGTTTTGTGTTTTGCTGTTGTTGTTTGTTTGTTTGGTTGGTTTGGTTTGGTTGTTTTTTTGTTTTTGGTTGTTTTTTGTTTGGTTGTTTTTTGTTTTTGTTTTTGTTGTTGTTGTTGTTTGGTTTTGTTTTGTTTATGTGAAGGGGCAGGGGTACGAGAAGGCACTAGTACAGTCGCAAAATAAGGTTGTTCTCTTTCTCACATTACTGACGTTCGCCCATCTCATTTGAGTCTGAATTTTCACTACAAAAAAATACTACCGATGGGGGAAAAAACCCAAACAAACAACAACAACAACAACAAAACCCCCACTAACAAACGGAACTGGGAAGCACAACCGTAAAAGTGAACTGAAATAAAATCTCTGTTTTAACATTAACACAAAGTCTGCCAACTTCATTTGCAGACTAAAAATACCGCTCTGGCTGAACGCTTAACACACGATAGTACTGGCTATACGAGAAACGGCCAGTAACAGTTCAAGCTTGAGCCCGACAAATCTACCTCAGACCTCAGGTGGAATGCGTGCGGGCCTTACGCCAGCGAGAGAGTGAGTTTTGGGGGGATGAACTGTAGACTGAGTGAGGTATTTTTGCAGGCAACTTGGATTCCGGACTCACGCCTACTCAGCGTCTCCCGGAAGAGAATGAAAAACACACTTTGACAGCTATCAGGGAAATCGGCACGCTAGTCTGACTACGGCAAAAGTACTCAGGCCAAAACAAGAAAATGGTGTTTGTTTCCTTTAAAGCACCACTATGCGTCTGTCGCTCAGAAACACGGAAAGAACGCTTGCATGCGTGCAATGATTATGTGAACTCAGGCAGATGCATCAGGTGATACAGAACGATATAGAAAGTGCGCACGAAAGTGCGTCTTATTTCTTAACTCTCTCTCTCTCTCTCTCTCTCTCTCTCTCTCTCTCTCTCTCTCTTGTGCTCCCCCCCCCCTCTCTCTCTCTCTCACTCTTGTGCTTAACACTTATATCCTTGTAAAAAACAAAGTTCATTCATTCATTCATCAATTCATTCATTCTCTCTTCATGCCAGGAGGGGTGGCCGTATGGTAGAGCGTTGGACTACTAATGCTCGGGTCGTGAGTTCGTATCCCGGCTGGGGCCAAATAATTATTTGTGCTGGCTTCCTCATCGTTGCCCCGTCTTCTATCGTTACCCCGTATGTGGTGGAAAAGGACGTTAACCCCCCAAACACCCACCCACCCATCCTTCACACCAGCGTGCGTACGTGTCACTGTAGTGTGTGTGTGTGTGTGTGTGTGTGTGTGTGTGTGTGTGTGTGTGTGTGTGTGTGTGTGTGTGTGTGTGTGTGCGCGCGCGCGCGTGTGCCACCATCACCATCTGTGTAAAGGGAGATAAGCAGAAAATGGAAATAACCTGACAACGACTGCTGTGTGGTACTCCGAACGAATGGGATAAAAATAGGGACAAACACATGCCGAGACTGACTGAAGGGAGAAACATAGCAACATTGTCGCTGCTGTCCATTGTTCAACCATCTGTAACCCACACCTTCTGATTAAGTCACAGACATCTTATTCCCCCCCCCCCCCCCACCCCACCCCCCTTTCCTCCGAACTCTCATTTTCTAATGCCTAGGGCTGCCGATGCTACTCGCTGTAACAGCTGGGGTGTTTACTTGACACAGAAAGAACCAATCGCGCCTTTTTCGAGATAACTATAGGCTAGGCTTCGTGGCAGACGAGAAATTTTGTCTTGGAGCAGTTGTGTTTGTGACTGCCAGTGTGCGTGTACTCTGAAAAAAAGAAGAAAGTCTCTCTTACTGATTAGTAGAGCTTTGAATGCAACACGCCGCCTCTGATCTGCAGGCTGTGCAAGCGAACACTCAAACTTATTCAACTCTTCTGCTCAGTCTGCGGCTGACAGCAACACTATCTGACGCCTCGATGATATTCGCGTCGCGTGAAACCCTCTGTTGGCTCAATACAAGCCTTTGAGATGCTGTCACAGTGCAGGCGTCTGAGTAGTGCAATACTAGACGCAACCAAAACAGCGCAGAGGGATTTGTGAGAATAGCCGGATGAAATCTCAGTAAAAACTGAGCCACAAAGAGTGTGCTAAAAAAAACCAAAAAAAAACCCCTATCATACTGTGCAAAATGCACAGTGTGCTCTGTCACAGCTACAGAGTTGTCAGCGTTCCTAAAACCCCTATAAAAGCCAAGGGCAGCCTGATTTCACGGCTCAGTTAGCGTTTTGATATTGAGCGAGAAAGATCGCAGTGGCAAGTCTTTTCGTGCAGCACACAACACCCGCTGTAGCGATGTGTATCGCTCACTGACCAACAGCACGATGAAGTCACTGCAAACTCACGCTTTATAGGGGTCTCCGAAGCGCTGAAAACTCTGCAGCTGTGACAGAGATGCCTGCATTATATGGACAGCCGCAGGAGTCGCAGTTTTAAAAAACCAAACAAACAATGTTTGCGGCTTTTTGTTGAGACTGTAGACCTTTAACGATTACCTACTTCCGCTTTGATGGTATATACCGGGATAAGTCGGACCCCCTCTTCGATAATTATTGAAAACAATCTGCTTGTACAAAATGTTAAAACTTGCCCTACCACTTTCGAACAAAGCCGGGTATTGTATATGATCATAAGTAAACCTGAAAGTAAGTTACTGTCCCCTTTTCTTGCTCCATGTAGACACCATGCTATTTGCATCTATATTGAGATGCTATATACACTGCATCTGTTTAAACCAGAGATGGTATTCACAAACAGCGTTTAACTGGGTTAATCATGTTTGAAATGATTTAAACGGGGTATTAGACCGGGAGGCGGGATAGCCCAATGGCGGTAGAGCGTTGGACTCTCAATGCTCGGGTTGTGAGTTCGAATCCCGGTTGGGATATAAATTAGTATTCGTGATGACCTTTTCTCGTGGCCCCGTCCTTGATACGTGGTGGGAAAAGGACGTTAGACCATTAACTCTTTGACGACGGAGCGCAATTTCTGACACACGATTTCCTATAGGAAATCGTGTGTCAGAAATTGCGCTCCGTCGTCAAAGAGTTAAACACCCTTAACCGAGCATTTCGTAAACTTTAAAAAAAAATCTTTTCTTAGACGCCTGTTTAAATCTAAACGCGATTAACCTAGATACAAACGCTTCGTGAGTACCACCCCTGGAAACTTTACTTTTCCCGAAAGGAATAACTGAAAGCCATACCAACCATTTAAATACACGCGTATAGAACACGGCACCACGCTGCAGAAAGCGGTGAAAACGCTGGAGTGAAAATCGGTTCCACATCCGTAAACACAGTGACATGTTCCGTAATAAAGTCAGTCCCCGGTACAGAAAGCTGCACTTAAAACTGAGCAAGGGGGAAACTGAAATCCAACGTAGTTTCCACAATCACTGCACACACTTTTCACGCTAAGCCGGTTCCCAGTCAGCAGTGGGTGAAATAAATCCTGGCCTCACCACTGAAATTCTCCTGTGTTTCCTTGCTCGTCGTTCCGACTTCGCTTCATCCAAGCAACGTCTACGAAACTTTCACACTGAACTAGAGGATAAGGCCTCTCCCTTGCACTTTCAACTTCTGCCGTAATGAGGGCGAAATCTGCCTCACTTAGAGAAGAGTGCCTGGGCGTCTAGCGCTCATGCGTGAAGAGAAAGCACGTGGCTGGGTGTAAAGGGGGTTGCCGCTTCACCACCACCTCCACCTGTTGTAGGCAGTTCTTCCTACACCACAACAACTGCTGTATTCCAAGTACCGCGCGCTCTCTCAGTCCCCGCCTTCACACAGAAATAACCCACGTCAGTTGTCAGACGGAAGAACTGAAAGAATCAGCGAAGTACTGAAAGGTTAAAGAGATCATACCAGGCGACCATTCAGAAGTTCAACACACAACTCCGTCCGTCTGCAGCTCAACTCAGTCGGCGTGACACTGACTGACATCATAGTCAAGGGTTGTTTTTGTTTTGATTTGTCTTGTTTTTAAAACACAGAAATAACCTCCGTCAGTTATGAAAACTTGAAAGCAATGTTAGGAAAAAGCTAGTAGATCCTGAGAAAGTCGACACATGAGAGGGTTCCACAACGAAGACCTACTTTCCGAGGCTACATCTCTACAGTCGGTTCAACTCAGCCGGCTCAGCTGACACATTTCAACAAAGCTGAATCCCCTCAGTCCACTGGCAAACAGAAAATGGTAACTGCCGTCACTTGTAAGACGGAAGAAAGACACCCATGTAGTGCGAACACCGATGGACGAGGAGTTCCTACAACACTAAGAGTTCAACACTGAGAGACATACGTATTATATAAATCTCTGCAGTTCAGTCAACTCAGCGTCACACTTTTCATTTTTCCCCGGCTGGTCTAAAGGCATTACTGTCGCCGCGTGCGTCAACCCCGACACGGATCGTATCAACATCGCTCCAATGATTGGCAGAAATTCGCTCTGATAACTTTCTCATGAATACTCATAAAATCCCGCCATCAAATTGCCTGCGCGCCACGCATGCCCCTCCCGCGCGAGTTTCTGCTCAATTTCCACTGTAAAATGGCACTGCCGCGGACGACATACATCCTCATATTGAACCGCTGATCAGCGCGCGGTATGAATATTCATCGACTGAAAAATGTCATCAAGAACGAAAGCTCGCGCACTCAGTGGCGACGACGCCAGTGGCTGAGTGAAGAGAGAGAGAGAGAGAGAGACTGGGAGAGGATCACTTGGTGGAGCGCGCCGTGCAGCCTGGGCTAACAGCAGCTACGTGAATCTGAAGACAGACGCTGGGAGGAAAACGGGGCACGACGGTTATAATGATAATATAGTAAGAAGAAGACTGTCAGCTATGTGGGTGCTTTACTCAATTGCTAGGCTCAAAGTTTGAGGGAAACTAAACCCAACACGCACGCTCACGTGAATCACACACTGACATTCTCTCATACACCGGATAGCAAGATATTCCAATCCGAGCCACCTTACCTACTCAAGTGTCGGAATTTAGAACTGCATTTACTGAGTTTGAATTTTTTTTTTTTTTTTTTTTGCCGAGACAGATTTGCTGTATGTCATCATGCCGCAATGTATAACATAATGTAACACTAATTTTAAAGACTTTTGCAAAGACTAGGTGCGAATGCAACACACCAACAACAACGTTTTTAACCTGCCACGATCTTAGAAAACAAAACTGACAATAAAGTAATTAATAAATTAATAATAATTATGAAGGTCACGCCGTACGGGGGTGGGTGGTTGGGGTGGGTGTTTGGGAGTTTAACGTCCTTTTCCACCACGTCAGAGCGATATCAAAGACGGGGCAACGAGAAAAAGGCCAGCACAAATATTTGGCCCCAGCTGGGATTCGAATCACGCCGAACAACCAAACAAACAAACAAACAAACAAACAAACAAACAAACAAACAACAAATAAACAAAAACACAACAAAACAAACTGACCAAAAAAACAAACAGCAGAAAACACAGAGGACTTTCCACTCGTGACAGTCACAAGCACTATGTTCAGCGGTAAAGCGCAGTTTTACCTGGTGAGATATACCGGAATGCTGAACACTTGGTGTGTTTTTCTAATTTGATTATAAACACCAGGACGTGACGTACTTCTCTTTGTTGTTGTTGTTGTTGTGTTCCTGCTAGCTTCGTAGTGGTATTGGTATCGGTGTACATCTCGTTTATCCCATTACTGAGAAACTGATTTCTGTTTCTGTCCGGCGAGTGGGGGGGGGGGGGGGGGGAATGGGAATATTGCATCACCAACTAATCCAGAGCCGCTTCTTTTTTCTTCTCTCCCCCCCCCCCCTTTTTTTTTCTTTTGCTTTTTTTCCCCCTTCTTTTACTTCTTTCCTTTGTTTTCTTTTTTTTTCTTTGTTCTTTTCTTTTTGTCTTTTTTCCCTGCATGAATGATGTGTACGTGTTCTCCATGCCACGGAACATCCGAGCTGCAATGGGATTTCATGCACACTTGATATTGCTTTTGTGCCATACACGTGTGTGTACATGTACGAAACTTCGCAGGCACGTGAATTTGACCGGATCTGGCGAGGACAAATCTCCAGCCAAATTCCTCCCCAACAGAAAATTCGAACCCGATACCTCAGGGTCCGTAGGAGGGACACCCCAACCAAGACTTTTTTAAAATACCCCCCCCCCTCCCCCCAAAAAAAAAAAAAAAAAAAATCCGGCTTTAGGCCTAAGGGGGCCGGTAGGCCAAACTTAATCCCCTTTAATGTCGATTGTCGAAGTCAAAGTCAAAGTCAAAGAGGGTTATTCCTATAGCCGTTTCTGTGTGTGGAGGAAATACAGAAAACCAACCACTAAACTTTGAATGACCAGCGTGCCCCGTTCTTCCCCTTGCCGAGGAACGAATCCACTGCTTGGTCTTCGCGCCATCAGCTTTTCTCCGCTGCCGGTGTGTCAAGCAAGCCACGTGTGTCAGAGCTATGTGGGCCTGGTTACCGTGACACTGTGACGACATTCACAGACGATCACAGCATACAGGCTCCACCCACACCGGGGGTTAAACACGTGATCAGCCAAGCGCCAGCACGACTGATGGCCAAGGACAGGAACCCGTCTTAAAATTTTAGCGAGATAGGGCTGATTGCGTCTTTTTAAATTTGTGCAAAATAGTTTGTTGTTGTTGTTGTTGTTGTTGTTTACCCCTCATCTGGGCGGTTGATCAGGAAATGGGTATTAGAAGAACTAAATCTTAAAGGAAATGGGTATTAGAGAAATAGATATTGGAGGACGTGGGTATCAGAGAAACTAGATATTAGGGGAAAAAAAAACCAAAAAAAAACTTGGAGACTTTTTAGAAACGTACGTGTTGCACAAACACTCAAAATGGGAGAAAAAAGACGAAAATTCTGTGCTACTCTGACGTGTACTGGAAAACACAGCTCGTCCATGGCGTCATTGTACGCGAAAAGAGATTGACGTCAGAGGTGGTTCTCCTCAAAAATGACGTCAATGGACTTACTGCTTTCTGTCCACGTTTCAGTCATATCATACTACATGACTTGTGCTTTCCTCGTAGGGTCTGGCAAACAGTTTGCCAGACTATGCCATGCGTGGTGCTCATTATGCAGTGGGACGCAATTGGCTGAATTCTGCAGCCTCGACCCTTTGGATTGACAGCAGTGGAGTCGTCCATTATGAAACTGCACATCTACATACGTCTTTTCTCTCTCTCTCTCTCTCTCTCTCTCTCTCTCTCCCTCTCTCTCTCTCTCTCTCTCTCTCTCCTCTCTCTCTCTCTCTCTTCTTTTTATTTTGCTAGGGTCCTTTTCTTTGTTGTTGTTTTTGTTGTTGTTTATGTGTGTGTGTGTGAGCGTTTTGTTTGCTTGCTTTCTGTTTGTTGGTTTGTTTGTATTTTCTTTGGAAGGGGGGGGGGGTCTTTTGTTTGTTTGTTTGTTGTCTTTTGTTGTGCTTTGTTTGTTTGTTTGTTTGTCTTTTTTTTTCGGGGGGGGGGGGGTATATTTTGTGCTGTTTGAACTCTTTCCAAATGTAAATTTCTGTTCAAAAGAGAATTAAAAAAAAGAAAAAAAGAACTGCACATTTTGGTATTTCGAAATCTAATTAAAAAGAAATGACGACAAAAAGACGACAATATCGCAAAAGAAAAATGATCTGTTTAAAATTTTGAGCGGGCTAAACATAGATCCTGGATTTCTGAGCTGCACTGCTGTTGGGATAGTCTCTAGACTGTCACAGTACGAGCGTGATTTACTTCCCCTTTTCTGTCTGAATCGGGTGTAAGGTTTCCGCTTCTCCGCATGACATCTACACACCATACAGCGACTGCAGAAAAGAAACGAAAAGAAAACAAATTGAAAAGCCATCCTACTTGTATACGGGTTGGCCTGGAGGCGAGGCGCTTTCCATAAATCTTTCAGAGCTACGCGTTCGCTGAGAAATCCGATGCTGACAAAAAAAAAAAAAAAGTACTGATGCTTGTAACACAGAATACACAGGGTGGACGGGTGGGCAGATGGTCCTTCAAAAATGCAGCGCCGAAATTGTGGACCTCCCTCCCTGAGACAGTGAAGGAGGCAGTCAGTATTACCGCATTCCGGAAGCGCCTGAAGACTCATCTCTTCAGTGCCTCACACCAGTAATCATCTGCAGGTGTTTTGTTCTTGTTGTTGTTGTTGTTGTTGTTTTCTCACTATCTTTCCTTTCAAAACCTCTCCCTAGGCGCCGTGAGCACTCAGTTAGGGTGGAGCCGTGCGCTACATCAAGTCTCCATCATCATCATCATCATCATCATCATGGGTGCGTGTTTTGTTGCTTAACGTCTCATTTCCACCACTTACGAGTGATATCGAGCCGGGATTCAAACTCACGACCCGGACATTCAAAGTCTACACCGCTCTACCGCTTAACTATCACCGACGGTTCCCCGTGCAAAGGAAGAAGAAGACAAAATAAAAGGATCATAAATCAAATAAAATAAAAGACGAACTAGCGACCAGTGGATAGAAATTTAGAATCCAGTTCTATCGCGGATATAGCGGATAAGGGGGCTGTCCGCAGGGATGGATAGACTAGCGGATGACTATCGGAACGGATTAACGGCCGATAGTCGATAGGATAGTGCGAAAACTATCCACGTGTAAGGCAGCTTATAGTGAGCAAGGGGTGGTCGGTCAGGTCGGATTCGCGCTCTTAAAAGCCGCGTCAAACGTGACAATTTTGCTCGCTTACCAGCGGTAAAAAAAAAAAAAAAAAAAAATGCGCCCCAAAGGCTTGCAAAGGGGACTGACGCGCCCCGCCGTCGAAGTCTCCGCAGGCTCTCAGCGTGTGCCGAAGCTCTGAGAGTGATAGTCTCTCTCCGTACGTTAGACCCCTGGGCCCGTATGTAAAAGTCGGGGTTAGGGAGTTTAGCCCCGGGCTAGAGTCTAATCTCGAACTAAACTAGCTCTAGGGGTTTTTTTTGGTTTTTTTTTTTTTTGAAGCGGGTCCATTCCAGCAAGGTGCCTAGGCCGTTATAGAAGGATTTTTTCTTCCTTTCTTCGCTTCCTTTTTTATTTAATTTTGCTTTTGGGGTTCTTTTGTCCTAGTCTGTGTTAGGCCCGTAGCCGTGGGTTAAATTAACCTCGACTTGTACATACGGGTCCTGGGCACTATACAGAACAGAGGTGGGATTGCCACTTGCCAGTGCTGAGAGTGCCTGTGTGCAGTACTGACTGAGTGTAACTGGGGAGGACCCAACAAACCTGTCTTTGTTAGCCGGTACTGATTGACTGCTACAAGACCTGCCTGTGTCACCCCGCCCTCACACCATCGCCCAGTTGGTACAGTTCGCCCGCTGGGAAGAGGAGGGAGGAAGGGGGGGGGGGTAGGAGTTTAACGTCCTTTTCCACCATGCATGGGTGATACCAAAATGGGACGACGAGCAAAAAGCCAGCACACATATCTGGCCCCAGCCGGGATTCGAACTCACGACCCAAGCATTGAAAGTCCAGCGATCTACTATTCGACCACCCTGGCTCCCCTCGCCCCCTCGTCGCTTGCAGGGTTAAACGAAATCATTCCATCTTTCCTAGGCCAACCTATGTTTCGAGTTTGTTTGTGGGTGTCAATTTTTTTTTAAAAAAAAAAAATTTACGTGTTTTTAGAAGAATGTCGATGACCTTAGAAGATGTCACTGGTTGGATGAATAGCAATGTGGACTTTAGACTTCATGGGCTGGTATTCACACGGAGCGTTCAGATAGGTCGGTGGTCTAGTGGTTAAGAGACTTGTCACCACTGCAAGAGGTCAGGGGTTCGAGTCCCACTCGGGGCAAAAAGTTTTCGTATCTGGCACCGTTTATTCGGGCCGATCGTCGGGGGTTCTCTCCGGGTACTTCGGCTTCCTCCCCTCTCCCCCCTCTGCTCTGGAAATGTTCAGCCCATCAAATCTCAAATTTAAATAGCTGAGCTAACCCTTCGCACCACGTGATTGTAACTGATGTGTTTATGTCCAGTGTGTGAGAGAATGCGTGTGATTCACGTGAACGTGCGTGTTGGGTTCAGTTCGCGGCGCGAGCTGATTCATGAAATTGGGTAAAGCGCCTATACAGTACTCATTATTATTATTATTATTATTATTATTATTAAACTGGCTAATTCCATAATCTTTGCTGAGCCAACTTTGCTCCTGGCTGTACGCTCAAATTACTCTATCTTGGTGATTAGTAGAGCTCTTCATGCGATACAGTGTTGTTTACACTCTTACACGAGCGGTCGAACATGCAGTTTGTATGGCTGTTGTTTTGTCTGGTTTGTGTTGTTGTTATTGTTGCTGTTGTTGGTTGTGGTTTTGCAGTAAACCGACTTTTCTGAAAACAGCATCAACAACAGAATGACCCCCCCCCCCTCCCTCTCCTCTCCCACCACTACCCCCCCCCCCCCCCCCCCCGACCTTTTCTGGAAAAACTGTTTTGTCATCCCTTGCCAGTGTTTCCTGAAGAAAAGCAGAAAGGTCGGATTTTCTGAGGAAAATTCGGTTTTCTGCAGAGAATATCTGTTATTTTGTCCTTTCTGTCTCCGTCGAAGTGTCTTCAGACAACATTTTTTTCTTTCTGTGCAAAGTGCTTTTTTTTCTCCAGGGGAAAACAAAATCTGCAAAAAAAACCACCTGTTTTTATTGTTGATTTTTCTGCAGAAAAACATCCATTTTGTCAGAGTTCGCCAACCATATAATATGCTCTCTCGTCGTAAATCACTGTCTCATCGGACACTTCCAAACTGCCACGTTACCCCCCGTCAGTCAACTGCACATTCCCAAACAAAAGGTAACTGCTATGAAACCAAACACTGTTTTATACTCTCCCATTTCCCAGTCACGCTGCTTTGGCTTACATCCCACTCAGGAGTGACAATCTGATACATGTTTCAGCGAAAAGCATCATGACGGCAAATCCCCCGCCGAGTCTGGCATCATCTCCATGTTCAGGGCGCACGCGCTGTGGATAATGGGCCATTTACACAGTGTAAACGCCCGGCGGTGCAAATCAAGCTCACGGACCATTCCCCCCCCCCCTCCCGCCGCCCGCGTTGCTAGACCCTCATCACCACCTCCCGCACATCGGGGGCCGACCTCTAATCTGCCGGGTGCAATCAAGCGGAACTGTATCTTCACGCATGGTGGAGTTTTCCCATTTGCTTTTCTACCCAGGCTCTGCTAAGCTCCGAGCTGTTGTTGTGGAGACTTGACCGGCGAAGGTTGGGTGTGTTCAGAGGCGCGTTCAGTTAGCTTAGCGGCTACGTAGGAAAGCGAGGAATGCTAGCGAAGCCGTTCAGTTGCGTGTAGCCAGGCTAGCCCCTAGCGTAGGAAAAGTAGAACCCCGCAGAGGTGCTAGCTTCTCATTTCAAGATGGCGACCGTTCGTGTTGGCTTCAAATTAAGGACGGGAATTTTTTCAACTGTTTCATTTTTAAAGATCGATGGGACCGCATCATGACCGTTGTGTATCAGGCTTGATCTGTACCAACTTATTATCCAATTTAATTAGCTGAATCCTATTAGGGACGTTCATAAATCATTTCTAAGCCAGCGTTTCCTTTGTTCACGTTCAGCGTTCACGCTCAGTGTTGGTTGTTCCTAAATGACGAAGTCTTTCATATGCGCGTCAGTCTAGGTTTCTGTCTTTGGCCTGCTTCTCTTCACTCAACATGCAAAACATATTGTCTGTGGCTTCCATATTTCTTGCGATCGCCCCCTCAGCAGCATTATCACAAAGTTCTTGTATAAGAAGTGTCTTCACAACGCCAACGCTCACGCTTTCCGCCATTTTGAAAATGCTCGCATCGCTTGCGCCGTTCAGTTGACAGCTAGTTTTCTCCCTTTTCCGATCGCTACGTTGACCTAGATATCTACCGCAACTGAACGCGTCTCAGTCGGCGGGGACATGGGACAGTTTGCCAGTCTGTAGACGAACCAGCGGAGAGGGGTGGGTGCTCTGGAGAGTGAGAGTGGGGGGAAGGAGGGAGGGTTTGTTGACAGTGGATGGTGGTAGAATGCAGCCTGGTCAGTACCGTCAACTACCGACCATTTCCTCCTCTCATTCCGGCTTTTCTTCCTGCACCAAATCTACGCAACACAGACACAAAGGTGGGAAGAACAAGAGGGTGGGTTGGTGTTTGGAGTTTAACGTCCTTTTCCACCACATACGGGTGATATCAAAGACGGGGTAACGATGAAAAAGCCAGCATAAATATTTGGCCACGGCCAGGATACAATTAACTCACGACCCGAGCATTAGAAGTGCAACGCGCGGCAAACCCGGCTACCCGGGAAGAACAAGAACAAAATTTATTGCCATGAATCCCTTTGTAGAAGTCTGCATCTGTCCAAAAAGCATTCAGTCCAAACCTGATGGGATCTACAAGCCGAGGGTATCCAAGATCATTGGTCGCTGTGGTTCTTGACGCGGTAGCGCAGATGTACTACAGCACAATAAATTCGGCAATATAAGCAGTATACGGACGGGACCTTTAAACACCCACACAGTTTTCGGATTTGAAACGTGCGCTCTTAGGCTTAAGCCAGCATGCTAGCAGAGAAGAGAGTCCATGGCAAAACAAAGGGCAGAGAGCCTGACACAACTGGACTGCCCTCGCGGTAAGCAGGGTAAACAGCACTGTGATCAGTTCGGAAATATCTGTACTGGCCAGTGTTCTAGTAATTGCTTGCAGAGAGGTGTCAGTAGCGGTTTGTCCATAGACTGCTTCACGGGGGTGGGGTGGGGATGGGGGGTAGGGGGTGGATGGTGGGTAGGGGGTGGATGGTGGTGGTGGTGGTGGGGGGGGGGAGCTGGAGGCTTCTGCTTGGAAACTGAGAGGTTTCTGTCGAGATTTTTGTGTGTAACTGGTTCGTATTCTTCTTTTTTTTCAGTGTATCTTGCACCACCTGTTTATCACGTTTATAAGAGATTAATTTGCCACTGGGTTTATGTTACACCACTAAAATGTGCCGGGTTAGCAAGTTCACTAGCGCCCTGAGAAGCTGAGGTTTTGCAAGTGTGAGCTCATGAATGAGACAGTCAGACACTCTCCGAGCAAAGTAACAACTGCCAAACTGTCTGTGAAGATTTCTATCTTCTGTTTTTGGGTTGTTTTTTTTTTTTTTACCCTCCCTCCCTCTCTCTCTCTCTCTCTCTCTCTCTCTCTCTCTCTCTCTCTCTCTCTCTCTTCTTTTTCTTCTTTCCCCCCTTCTCTTTCATCTTTTTTTTCTTATCACCGTTAGACAATAGCGTGCCGACTGACATAACTGCTTTCATTCTTTACAAGGTAGTTGAGGAACTGATAGAGAAACAACGACAATGACTAAGACTGAAATTGATTTTAAAAACGGTAGAACTTTTTGGCACGAAAGACACACACACACACACACACAGACTGACTGACTGACTGACTGAAACGTTTATTTCAGGATAAAGACTTGTAGGCATGGTCTGCCTATCTTACAAGCTGTCCTGCTAATCTACGAACACTAAAAAAATAAAGGCTAACATTACAACAAAAAGTATACCAGGCACAAAGGGAGTAATCTAATAAGAAAGTAGAAAAAAAAAAAAAAAAAAACATGCAAAGATACAAAGAAGCGCAAGAAATTCAAAGGAAACACATCGGAAAATAGGTGAAGAAGTAGATAGCATGGTGTTTGAAATTGTAGTATACAACATAACTTGTAAAAAGGTAACATGTAAGAGAGAGAGAGAGAGAGAGAGAGAGAGAGAGAGAGAGGTGATGATGACTGATCAGCGAGGAAACTTTGTTTATCAACGGTAAAAATTTTGACAGAAATTCGTCAGAGAGAGAGAGAGAGAGAGAGAGCATCTGTTCCTAAAACTAAACACATCGCGCCCACAAAAACTGATTTACTTTTTGCCTCGAGTCACAGACAGCCCTGTGCATCAACAGGAAACTTCATAAGCACATAACCTAATTCGCCTTGACAAGTTTCAAAAACAACGTCTCGTCAGTTGGTGTATGTGTGTCAGTGTGTGTGTGTGTGTGTGTGTGTGTGTGTGTGTGTGTGTGTGTGTGTGTGTGTGTGTGTGTGTGTGTGTGTGTGTGTGTGTGTGTGTGTGTGTGTGTGTGTGTGTGTGTGTGTTGGTGTGTGGGGGTGTGTCGTCCCCTGAGAGAGACAGACACACAAGACAGACGCTGTTTTTTTCAGTCTATGTTTAGCTTGAAGTTCAAGCTCTTATGAGAGAGAGGAGAACACACACACACACACACACACACACACACACACACACACACACACACACACACACACACACACAGAGATAGATAGAGAGAGAGAGAGAGAGAGGGGGGGGGGGGGGGGAGAGGGAGGGTTTTCCCCCAAGAGTACATGTAGTACTACAAGTCTCCTACAACGTATCAGATGGCGGCTGCTGCAGATCGACTGACAGGTAGACAAATAGACTGGCCAGCTAAAACGCATACCTGACGGGAGAACGACCTGCCTATCTCTCAGGCTCTGATGGAAGGACTTCACTCGCTAAAGGGGAAGGGGGGGGGGGGGGGGAGAAGAAAAGCCGCATATGCAGCGACCGACGGAGTTACTGCAGATACCATTATTTTCCCCCCTTGGAAAAGCCCCCCCAACCCACCCCCACCCCCACCCCCCACCCCCGCACCTTCCTCAGTGGGACTACGTCAGAAGTTTACAATAATGAAAAGCCTTTCAACACATTATTATTTTTTAACCATTCTGGGCCCGCATGTAAAACTTGTGGTTCATTAA